>JAMAGP010000032.1:55079-68914 GCA_023626235.1 Talaromyces sp. PYS2902
TGAGCATCCAGACGCGCTAATGAGCATGAACAACTTGGCGGTAGTGCTGGGGCACCAAGGCAAGTATGAGGAGGCGGAATCGATGCACAGGTGGACGCTGGCGCGGTATGAGAAGGTGCTCGGGTTTGAGCATCCAGACACGCTGACGAGTGTATACTGTCTCGCTCACCTTCTCGCAAATCGGCATCGTTACGGCGAATCTATTGCTCTATATGAGAGAGTATGCACTGGATACAGCGCCGTCCTCGGAGAGAATCATCCGACTACTCGCGCGTGTCGCGAACACTATTCCGAGATACTTACGTCGCAAGAGGAGGACCGGCTCGCCTTTCCTTCTAAGATATCGGATAGCGGTACAAGCATTCAAACGAGCAAGGGATCAAAGTTGTCACGTGGGCTGGCGAAGCTGGGCATCAGAAGCTCGATATTCTCTAGATAACCGCTGGATCCTTGACCACGCGGACTTCAAACAGTTCCGCGATGATCCGCGGAGACGAATGCTCTGGATCAAAGGCGACACTGGCAAAGGGAAAACAATGCTCCTGTGTGGCATCATCGACGAGCTGGAGAAGGAGTCCAATGATATTTTGTCTTAATTTTCTGCCAGGCAACCGAAGATCGATTAAGCAATGCAACGTTCTTGCTGCGCGGCCTCATATACATGCTCCTCCGCCGGCAACCGTCACTCCTTAGGCATGTGCGGGCGGAGTACGATTATGTGGGCGAAAAACTATTCCAAGGCTCTAATGTTGCGCAGGCTCTGGTCGAGATACTCACGAACATGTTCAACTTTAAAGGATACAACCTTAATCGTCGACACACTTTACATCACAATAACGAGATTTCCCCAATGCCAAGAAGAAGCTAGATTCTTACTTTCACGATTTCACCTGCGAATAATGTTATTCGGAAATTCTACTCATAAATCAAAGCGATCAAACCATACATTGAAACTCTCGATAGATTAAGGCATTTTTCACTGATCTAGGCGATTTCACAAATGGGCATTGCACTATGTATATTTCATCAAGGCGTTCCGGAACACTCATTGCGGTGAAAAGTACCATGTACGGCATCATCAAGTACTCAGCGGATGAAATTCCCCAATTTTCATAACAGCCGACTACGGTGAAAACTATTGATATTGCCTCTTGAGAGTCTCATAATTGCGCAAATTACTTCAAATTGGAAGTGAATGAAGTCTGTACTGTAGAAACTGTGAGATTTTCGAAACGATTGCCCTTGTTGAAACTAGACTGTTTTCGGTTAGCGTTACTGCTTAGGTGTTTGTCGTGCCACTACGGAGTTACATAGTAGATCTAGTAACATACAACAGATCTCCCATTATACTATGTAGTACTTCTGATGAGGATAGTCCGAAGTTTACGTGCGCCATACAGGATACAGGACTCAACACTACTAAGGGATTCCTCTCCTGCAAATAGCCTATGTCTGGGGAACAGTACACTGTCTTCGATTAATTCAGCCTCACTGTGGCGACAATGAAGTACTACTTGTATCGGATACGGTTAGCTGTACATAGTATATTTCAATCATTCCTACGGAGTAGTTCCACGTTACCAGCAATTTAAACCTGGTAAACTAACGTGAATTTTAGGTATAGTACCCTCGTATATACGGTCCGATATATCATATAAACCTCTCAAGATCCCTCAACCCTCAGTAATCACAATCTACATGTCTACTAGAGTCACAACAAAGTTACAGTGCCTCATATTGACTCATAATCTGTTCTAAGATAACTTACCGGTACTGGATGGCAATGTTCACGAAGTAGTGGTAAACCGACCTTCATCAGACAAGAAAGTCGAGGACTTCGGATTCTACAGGCATTTCCGTGTTTGCGGAATCCGCATCGCTTTCTTCCAGTGGTAATCCAGCGAAATTGCCACTGTCGTATATACCACTACCTAACCTTAAATGAGCTATGTTGTTGCCAGGATCACAGCCCATGCATAGCCCCGGAGCAGCAAATCCAGATACAGTTGTATAGACGATTGCCACGCTGGTTTCGGCGTGGCCCTAAGCTGAAGTGAGCTACAATCTACGCAGCGGACAAAATAAGAAAAGAAAGAAAAGGCATGCAGATGTTTTCTACATCGGAGGTTGTGTGTTTAGAAGCCTTGTGTCTGGGTGGGCAGAACCTGCTGCAGAAGGGGCGCTAGAGTCCTTTATTGCAAGTGGCAATCGCTACACATACCAGAAGCGTACTAGCATATACTGATAGCAAGTCACTAACCACGGACTGACTTGTTCGCTTTGTAGTTCAGTAGGATACTCTATGGTTGTAGCTCCTTAAATAACTTGCACTTCAGCAACCTTAGTAAACTCGCTGGATATATGCGTAATCAAGCTCTAAGCGGCTTGTGCCTGGGAAGACCTAAGTCACAAGAGAAGGTGTTAGTATTTGTGTCTTACTGCGTAACAGCTAGGGCAAATCTGAGAACAAGAAAGCCATGCACGACGAGCTCTCAGACTGACTTTAGTCAAGTTCACGGACCTGGATCCACCGAAGGCGTAAAGAGATGTGTCGAATACGTTTGAGACTGTTCAATCACACAAAGGTTCCAAGCTTGGCTTCCAGAATCTGGTTCGATGACGCAACTAAGGGTCAACATAGAAGCTTACCTAGCAGGGGTCTTTGAACATATAACTCTCTCTGCCTTCAGCGATCAGAGGAAGATCGAACTAAGACTAGGAGGCTGCCGCATACTCGACATCCCCCGTTAAAAACTCGAATGGTTAAACCATGGTGAATGTGGACATCTTTTTGTATGTAAACTTCAGGCATTGGTACCGAAGGGGAGTTCACTCTGACCCGAGAAGTCAATGAATTCGCTATCAGCCGATTGGACATCTGTGGGCTCATCTTTGAGGTCCTTCGGTTGCTTGGAAGGATTATGTGCACATATTTCACATTGCTTGAGTAGACGTATAACGTCCGACCTCAGTATACCATAGTATGATCTGCTGACGTCTCTCCACGTGTAATCCCAACCAGCGTGGCCGTTATTCTCATGAACATATTCGACAATATCCGCAATCATATCCTCGGTAACCACGATACGTTTCTCTCCTCCCTCGGCTTTTGGCACGGCGACTAGAAGTTGTGTTGCTTCTTCCCAGGTGAACGTTTTCCGGACATAGTTACGTCGACTGAACTCGCTTTGTGACAACGGCCGCCTGTGAGGGTTGGTTAACCATTGGATTATGTTCTCTCTCTCTTCACGAGACACACGCCGATTATTCGAATTCTCGCTCAGATATTGCTTGAAGGACACCTTTGTATCCGTGCTGAAAGTAACAAGGGTTCGAGATTCAACGCTCATGTTGATGGAGTGATCAACCAAGTCGAAGATTGATGTCTGGAAGTGTACAATAATACACCTCCGATTGACGTGTTATGCGGCACGTACGCCTCCAGTCGAGGATAGTCTCGACTGGAGGCGTACGCCCCGCCAACTCGATCGGAAAAGACTGCGTGCTGTGATGTTCCACCATGTCGACAGTTATGAAAACGTTTACCGTATGCCTATATGCGATTAACGAGACATCCAATGCCCAGGATGTGTGCAAGTTCGAATACCCACATGATCCACCAACCTGCCTCCGATATCAGCGTGATTTGGCAAGCGGCAATTGATCGTTATGAGCAAAATAGCATGACCAAAGTCAATTTTCTCCCGGCGACGTCTGTGGATGATTTAGTAAATACGTTGCAAGATAAAGGAACGGTTTTCAAGAATTTTAGGCACAGTGGTTCGAAATTTGACAAATTCAGGACACTTGTGGCGAAGGTCTTGGGTCGCATCAACTTCGTTAGTGATGTTGTTGCGCAACCGGCAATTAATGTAAGCAATGGGCTTGTCCTGCTTCGCGATCAAGAATCTCTTATGATGGTATTATCAAATAGGCTTCTCCACCTAGCGTCGCAATCTTCATAGCTATGCGCTATCTCATGAGTGTAGGTCCCATCTTTGTTCTTTGCAACGCCTTTCTGAAAAATCTCAGGCGGTGGTTTCTGTATCGGCGGACTACGATAAGATTATCGAGTTTTTTGAAGACCTGGATTCTTACCTCAGCCGGCTCAAAGTTCTTGAGGTGGATGCAATGGATATGCCGACTATACCGGAATTGAAGAGTGTTTTGATAGAAGTCCTGATATCCGTGTTAGATCTCTGTGGGATCTCTGCGAAGTATATTAAAATGAAGCGAATCGGTAAGCTTAACCTACACCACTTGCTAACCTAACTTGACTTGGCTTAGTTCTCTCTGGAATCAATTTGAATTACTCAACGCAGCAAGGCCATGACGACAAGACACAATGGCTGATAATGAAAATCACTAGTGAAGGCATTTCGTTCCTTAGGTTTAGGTGAAGACGACGAACTGGCAACCGCATATGCTCGCTTCCATAGAGCGGTTGCTCGCGAAGAAGGTGTTATCAGAAATGCCACACTCGTGGTTGTTAACCAGCTTAGCAAAGCCTCAGCGCAGAACAACCGTCTTCTAGTGGAAAAGACAGAACGTGTTGAGAAGCTCTTATTAAGTACAATGCATGATTCGCGTTCACATCCAGAAATCTGACTGGGTTCGCAGGTAGAGACGCGGCCACTGAACGTGATAAAGTTCTTGAAGCTCTGTCAATGCGAAGCTTCCATGAAAAGCAAAGAGACATTTTTGACAGGCATTCAGAGGCCACTGGACGATGGTTACTAGAGAGCACTGAGTTCCAGAAATGGGTCAAAGGCGACGAGGCTTTGGTCCTTTGGTGTTATGGAATCCGTACGTTGCTTCTTATGGACGTTTACTGTAATAGCTAACTTGCGATGAAGCCGGAGCGGGGAAAAGTGTTTTTACGTGAGCGCCCCTTCAGAAAACAAGGCGTTGTAGCAGCAAACATTCGTCTGTCAAACAAGCCACTCATGATTACCTAGATCTATTGCAGTTAATTACGTCGATGATGCCACACAGGGAGCAAAAGCCGCTCTGGTATACCTCTATATTGACCATAAAGATCCGACAACACATTCCGAATCTCAACTCCTCGCAAATATATGTCGCCAGCTTGTGGAGCAAATCTACCCTATCCCGTCTACAGTGAGAGATTTCCTTGAAAGAAATGCAGCAAAGAAGAGAAATCCAAGCGAAGAAGAATGGATCTCGCTTATCATTTGTCTTTGTTCTTCATTCTCCAGAATTTACCTTTTCGTTGACGCCTTGGTAATCTCTCCACTTAGATGGCACTGCAAGCTGCTTACACATGTTTCAGGACGAATGCCCGGAGAGGAACAGGCACAAATTTGTGCATTTGATGAGGAAGCTGGAAGGGTCTGTTCGCTTTCTCTTTACCTCGCGTCCTCACATAGATGATCTCCTTCAATTTGGGAAGCTTACTCGATTGGAGATCTCAGCTAGCGACTTCGACATAGAGACTTACCTAGAACTTGAAATCAAGAACGACAGTAGATTGTGCAAGCTACTTGCTAAGGATGTGGGATTGAAAGACACTTTAGTTCAGCTTGTGAAAGCAAATGCTGCTGGCATGTCAGTCCGGTTGTGTCCCTACTTTTCTAGCTTAACTAACCAGGTATATAGGTTTCTGCTTGCTTCTCTGCAAATGGATCTCTTGCGTGGTCACAACAATGTGAAAAAATTGCGAATAGCTATGAATACGTTATCAGCAGATGTTGATAAGACTTACCACGTTACTATGGAAAGGATCAAGGATCAAAGTCCAGAGGACTATGAGCTTGCACAAAAGGCTCTTTCATACATATTTTGTGCAAAAAGGCCACTCAACTTTGACGAAATCTGCCATGCATTAGGTGTCGAAGTGCAAGAAAGCGAATTGGACCAAAACGCTTTTCCGGACAAAGATATACTTCTTAGTGTTTCTGCAGGTCTGATTAGAGTTGACGAAAAGAGCGGTATTATAAGGCTTGTCCATCACACTCTTTACGAGTACTTTTCCAGACATCCTGGGAAACTTGTTCCAAATCCCGATTCTGAGATCGCGAGTATTTGCCTTACCTACCTCTCATTGGACGCTTTTGATACCGGACCGTGCTGTGACGGAGATACATTATCGAATCGTTTGCAAGAATATCGACTACTTGATTATGCCTCACATAACTGGGGATACCACGTCCAAGAGATGGTACACACAGAAATGGGCATGATTTTCGCGTTCCTTGAACAAAGCGAAAAATTGGCATCTTCTGTCCAGGTATTGCATGTCGCCCGCTATCGGACCAAAGACTGGTATGACCGTTTCCCCAGACAGTTTGGGTCTTTTCATGTCGCAGCATATTGGGGCTTGAAGGAAGTCCTAAGCTTTTTGCTGAAGAAAGACTTCAATATTGATGAAGAGGATAGCAATGGAGCGACCCCGCTACTTGTAGCAGCTATGAATGGACACACAGAAACAGTCTGTTTCTTGCTCGATAAGGGTGCAGATATCAACGTCTTGAATCACCGTGGGGAATCACCCTTGTACTGGGCAGCGAGAAATGCTCACAAAGCAACGTTAGAGCTTCTTCTTGAAAGAGGAGCTGATCTTATCAAAGACTTTGAGGGCTGGTCAGCATTGAACTGGATAATTCTCAACGGCGACGTTCAGTTAGCGAAAATGTTATTTGACAGCAATCTCGATCTAGACGCTGGAGGAGATGGGAGAAATCAGGCACTGTTTCTGGCAGCAGAGGAAGGAAAAGACGTGTTCGTACAGATGCTCCTTGATAATGGAGCTTATATCAATGCTCGTGATTGGGTGGGCAGCACAGCTCTGGATTTTGCGTCTACAATAGGCCACCAAGCTACTGTACAGGTCCTTTTGCGGAACGGCGCCGACATTAACTCCAAGGATAAGTACGGGAACTCAGCGCTACACTGGGCAGTGCCGCATGAGGGAGTTGTTCATATGTTGGTTGAATGCGGCGCCGATGTCAATGCTAAAAATGACGATGGACAAACTCCACTCTTCTGGTCTGTACAGACTGGTTCAACAACAACGGTAGAACTTCTGCTCAATAATAAGGCGGATGTTAATTCACGGGACATTACTGGGCTTACACCTCTCCATAAAGCGGCCCTCACAGGGTATGAACCTATGGTGAAATTGTTACTGAAATATGGTGCAGAACCTAACGCGAAAGATAAGGATGACTGGACCCCGCTACATTGTGCAGTTGTCAAAGAGCACGACAGCCTAGTACATTTATTAGAAGATAAAGTCGAATATGGACGGACTACAGTTGAATTATTGACAGGGCAAATGCGGGATGTCAAGAGCCAGGCCCTGCTAACGAACCTCGCAGATAAGAAAGCCCAGGGAAGTATAGCACTAACCGGTCTACGCTTCGCTGCTCAGGAGGGCCAAGTTGGTAGAATTCGGAGCATGCTTGAGAAGGGTGCAGATATCAACGCGAGTGATGTTGGAGGATGCACAGCTCTGGAATTAGCCGTTTGGCAAGAGAAAATGGAAGCTGTTCTAGTGCTTCTCGAAAACGGCGCGGATCCAAATAAACGTGGCACGGATAAGAAACCACCTCTATTCTATGCTATTGAAGGCAAAGATGAGAGTATGGTACGTTTGCTTATTGAGCACGGAGCCAATGTTAACATAAGTATCGACGGCTCCACATTATTGCACCTTGCAGTAGATATTGGAGACGTTCAAATAGTGCAGCCACTTATTGATGCAGGCGGTGATATACATGCAAAGGATATGTCTGAACAGACAGCACTACATTGTGCTGCTATGAATGGTCGAGAAGCGATAGCACTGATTTTGGTCGAAGCAAAAGCGGGCTTGGACGAAACTGATAACTGTGGAAGAACGCCACTAATGCTGGCAACGGAGAACCTGCATCCGGCAGTGGCGAAATTGCTCCTAGAAAACGGAGCTTCCCGTGAGAGAAGAAACGCAGAGGGCTATAGTGCAATCGATATAGCAAATATTACGGGGAACGAGGCCATGGTGCAGTTATTTCAAAGTGAGACACACGAAATCGTTGGCTTTCAGGAGGCTTTCAATGAGCTATGCATTTCAGACCCTGTGGTTACAAAATAGTCGTTAGAACTATGATTACTGTCAAGTCAACTGGGACGTTCAGGGCCTTTCATCCACTATGCGGCGAGTCTCTATATGCCAGTCAAAATAGCGCTAGACCTAGTTGGGTAGGTATAGCATCGGATAGAGGAACTATAGATTTTCCGTGGTGAGTAAATAGCATTCCGCGGACTAGCTAATAAAAACATGAACGCGTTTTGTATCCGTCTAATATACCATATATTTCTGCTCTGAATTTTCCTCACTCAACGGAGCTGGAGTTCGTACGTTTCTCTTGGATATATATTTTCTGCGACGACTATACTTCTGCATAGCGTTTGACTCAACAGATGCTTTGAGCCCGCCCACAATGTCCATATTCATGCGTTCCGAGCTTAGCACGGTATCCCATGACCCAATATCAAGTCCAATAGCACGCCGTCTGAAGTTCCAGACCACTCGAGTGCCACAACTCCAGCCATCGCGCTGTTGCGGTGTAGGCTACGCAGGTCAGTGGTGAATTCACAATATCGATAAAATGAGGGCTTACCGCTTCTGTATATTTGTATCCTAGATCGCCAAATTCTTCCTATGTCATCATCAGCAAATGCACTCGGCCACTTGCGGAGAGACTGACCTCGACCAGATATGCAACCCTTGTCTTCTCCGTGCCATCCCTAGCGGTCGGTGGTGCTTGTGAGTCATAATGTCGAATGGTTCTTTCACTGTCGTTGATCTCGAGCAGTGTAAAATGCGAATTCTCATGATTGACAGGACAGTAGAATGTGAGCGGCGTGCTGTCTTCTACTTCTGTCCGGAACATTGCGATCTTTCCTCCCCAGCCTTGAAAAGGTCGCTCGATCGGTCGCATTCGGCCATGTCTTCCGATGCTGTCTAATGGAATGCTCTCACTAAATCTGACAAAATCCGGTCGGTCTGAAATACGCATGGCTGCCATGATGGCCCAGGAATCGAGCCATTCCCCTGCCCGGAGTCGCGCGAATATATCGATCGAGAGTTCCACGCTTCCATTGATTGTGATCGTGTCATTTTCATCCAGTTTCCGCTTGCTGAACAATTGTGTGCTGACCTGACTGGTTAGTCGGTCGACAGCCTTGCTTAGAGTGACTGCGGAAGCTGAGCCCTGTGGTTATCAGTTGAACCCTAATCCTAGAGAAGCTAGGAGTCTCACAGATTCCGATTGATGTTTTGCTTTCATCTCTTGCAATTCATCTTCCGATATGATATTTTCCTCTTCTAAAGCTCCATACAACGCTTCTGGATCTGTGCGACCTTTGTGGACCAGTTGTTCCACCTGCGGAGTAAGAATCCGAAACAGTGCCAATAGTTGTGTATCTGCCTTGGAGTCTTGGACTAGCTGGTTGAACTGGGGTCCCGTTGTCTTCGTATATTCCCTGAGTCCAAGGTAAGCATGGTAATTATTCAGGGTTGTTGAAACTCACCAGATCTTGGGGCTGATCAGAATCCCTAGTCCGATCTTTTCGACAAGCTCGCGCAGTCTCTTTCCCCTGGAGCACTGGGTGCTAATGGTCTTCCTGCTCAGCGAGCTATGCTGGGTGATGCGATCTAGCACAAGTCCTGCCGCCTTTTTCTCACCCACCGATTTGTTCTTCATGGTGTATTCAATCTGGTCGTCGTACCACTTCGAGACGCCCATATATTCCAGCATATTGAGTATGGAACATCGCCGATTTGTGGCAGACCCTCTCTCCAGCACCTCCATCCACATTCTCCCATCAGACCATTGCTGTGCACTTGAGTTCATGATTGGCTCTTGAGTGGTGTGAAGACTTTGTAGGATCCTTTGATGCACAGTGCGTGGTAGATCGGTTTGATGCCTGTTAAGCAGGTGGACGATGTCGACCATCTGGTGGACTGTATCTAGAAAGGATATGCCCTCGGTGAGATCCTGTTTAGGCGTGGATGGCGACTCTGTTTGCTGTCTGGTGGGATCCATGGACATTGTCTTACAGTGAATAGTGTCGCTTTTGGCGATTTTGTCTTCATCCATGGCAAGCGTCGTCGAGTGAACATCTGGCTTGCTCTCATGCTTAGACGCGGGTCTAGAGTCCAGTGCATTCTCAGTTTCCGGACTTTCGCTCTCGAGGGTTGGACTCTCCGGAGTCATAGGCTCGTCAACGGCGTTTTTCTCGTCGGTCCGTTGCTTCTTCCTTGGACCTAAGTGCATCGCGTGACTCGGCCGATAAGAGAGATCTTGTCTCCGTTTTCGTTTCGAGTGTAAGCGAGGAGACGGGTCTGGAATGCTTTCTCGTAATGCCGCAGCGATGGCTTGCGCAACAGCTGGTGCCTCTTGGCAAAGTTGGTGAATAAGGTCGCGAAACTGTTCTATCAGCTAGCTTCTCTGTGATGATGATCCAAATCATACCTCGGACACACTCTCTATTTCTTTCGTTTCTGGCTTGATCGGCATGTCGGCTAGCTCCCGGAGCTTTTCGGAAAGCTCAAGAAGCGAACATCTCCTTTGGCTGGGGGGGATTGTTGGTTGTGGGCTGGAGACAGCGGAATCCATGATGAAGACTTCAAGAGTGATCAATGGTGGTAGAGAAATGAAGGGAGAGAATGTAGAAGTGCGGATGGAGGCCTCTTTATAGCCGTACAGCCTAGGATTTCAGCATCCTAGGATGCCGAAACCCAAGTCCTGCCTGCTCAGCCACGACCCGCCAGTGATTCAACTATTGGCACGGTGATATGGATCGGTGAAAGAGAACCAATAGAGACGCTCTATCAGGTTATGCCAGTACACTTTTGGCATGGGGCGATGTGGTAGAGACCAGGGACGTGGTGGACCAGTCCAATGATTTCAACCATCGAGAGACTTCCTCCACATCTTTCTACTCCACCGCCCTGCGGTGATAGGAACTCGAGCTTCATTGTGCCGCGGCTAAGAATGTGTCTACGTTGATACAAAGCAGGATTTTGGCATCCTGGGATGCTAAAATGCAAGCCGTGTCTGGAGCCATAACCAATCATAGATCAAGCTAAACCACATGGCAAGGCGGATTGGTAGAAGTAGCTCGCTATCGGGCTATGCCAGTAGGCTTCGGGGATAGGCTAATCGTGATTCAAGGACCACTTCAGTGCAGATTCTGCCTACTCAGGGACATGGCAGATCACATATATGATTGTACATGCAATCATTGATGAAGGAATCAGCTGTGTCCTTCGCCTCTGTTGTTCTCCTGTGTTAGATAGGCCTAACAGCACCTAGGAAACACGGTAATTTCAATGTACAGCAACGGCTATAGGATGCATCCGCACATGAAGCTGGGAGGCTCCACATGGGCGTACCAGCAGGGAATGGAGCATGGCGCAGTCGGTGGTTGACGGCGCTATCAGTACCAGCAGCAGGTCTGATGCTTTAGGCAGGGGGCGATGGTCTAGGGGCTAGTTCGCGACTAGGTCATGCCTGGTTAGGAACATTGTGGGCCAGTCTCATGACTCAAATCTTGGAGATGTTCTACCTCCACGTCTCTCCGACGTTCTTATTTGTGGTAGGAGCTTTGGTTAATCCAGCCGGCAGCCTGCGCTCATTTCATCCTAGAGAACGCCATCTGAGGTTAGATGTGCAAGGAACAGGCGCTCCCTCGCAACTGATCTTGCGGTATGATCGGATATGGCAGCCAACATACCGGGAAACATAGCCATTGGTAGCATTCATTCATTCCCAGCATGGCTCTCTTGGTGGATGTGTGGCTTTTGTTGCAGCAATCGGGGTTGCCTCGAAGCTGGCGGACTTGCAAGACAACTCTAGATTGCTATTTCATCAGAATACATGTTCACAACGGCAGCAGGCTTACAAGGCGTACTCTCTAAATGATTATGGGTATTGACTAAAGGTATTATTATAAGATTATTGTTTTACCATGGTGGGATCGAATGACCAATCTCCCATATACTTCAACAAATTGATAACGTGGGATTCATCCGATTCACCTTCATGTGACAATTTAGAATTGAAGGGTTAGAACAAAAGACTTCATACCGGTGAACCTTGAATTCTCCCAGTGAACCTAATCACATGATTACAATTATTCTGAAGACCGTCCATCTCGTCCGTTCTGCCCCGACGGCCCTGGTAGGCCTTTGGCACCATCTCCCTGCCAAACATCCAGTCTTGTCCTTGTTTCAAATGTGCTATAACCATGGTACTTTTTTATATGTCATCACAGCTTCACACATCTTGCAATAAGTTCACGACAACATTCTGAATACGTTGATAATTTCTATGGGTGGTTGATTGGATTATGCTTAGCTGTAGATTGGATCCCGAGCCGCTGTATATACTTCCTGTACCTCCGAACCCGAATTTGGCCGAACCCGAATCACAAGCTTGGTCTTCTCTGGGCCTTATAAGATGACTCCGCCGGAGCAATGGCTCAGGTAATTGGGGGATACTTGATATAGGAATTCGAGACGTTGATCTAATGTATTCCACAAAACTCTACAGTTGTAGCGAGCCGTATATTCTCCGGGTGTGGATGGATAACGCATCTTTCCATCACTCGGAATGACTAGAGGAAATATGTGCGACTGCAGGTGTTAAATTGGTATATTTGCCACCATACTCACCAGACTTGAATCCAATTGAAGAGTTCTTTGCTGATCTCTAAACATTTGTCAAGCGAAATTGGACGGTCTTCGAAGAGGACCCCAATCAGGACTTGAGTGGGTTTCTAGAATGGTGTGTCGATACAGTAGGGGCGCGAGAGCAAAGCGCGAAAGGTCATTTCCGGCACGCTGGTCTAACACAAGACGAAATGTGAAGATATGCGCATTATGATTCCAGTCTCCCTTGGATAAGAGGTTTTCGATGTGACCCTATAATCGACAAGTTCCCCTTGTTTTTGACGGATGGTGCATTTTTCAACAAATTGCGCAAAAAAAAAATCACCTCTGGAGTTAAGACTGAGGAATACATTAGACCTGCCAATAACGAGTTTCGCCAGCAAAGAGCGAAATTCAGACGATCATCACTCACCTCCGGGGGGGAACAGATCAGATGGTCGGAAGTCTCTGTTATCTCTCAACCCCAGAGTCATGGCCTGTGACGGTAGATAGAACAAGAAATAGCTCAAGACTTTAAGCCAAATTTGAATTGAAAAGGGGGGTTCTTTCCCACCATTCCTCCTATCACCACTATACAGGTAGTAATCGGTATTGCTAGACACAGTGTATAGCTTTTGTTCCAAAACCTGAAAACTCCAGATCAAATTGCACAAATTGGAAGCTGATTCCTGGAGTTTTGGTAGCATCTTCTCCATACTCGCGATGATTTCCCGTTTCCTCCACATTTGACAGGGTGTATAAGTATCGATTAACAGAGAAGACAGGATGCGGTGCCTGTCGTTCCGATATGTCTCATTGGGTGCTCGAAGTATGTAGCTGGGATGGAAACCTTGAATGACGTTAATTGTACGACCATAGAGTTGTACAGTCTTAATTGCGCGGTTTTTGGCATTTTGAACATTTGAAGAGAGGCTCTGAACAAGAGGATGGTATACGACAGGTCCAAGCCACTCAGGCGGTTTCTGCATAAGGCACTGGCAAGAAACGACTGTCTCCAGCTGATAAGTCTTGAAAAACTCGATCGTTAAGTCCAAAGACTCTCGTAAAGCTTTTTCCCGGTCTGCTGGCCCCAAGGACCCCAACCAATTCTCTGTAATAAATGGGAATAGGTTGATGGTGCGTACGTTCTTGATATTGAGTCCGAGCGGGCTCA
>JAMAGP010000033.1:0-39075 GCA_023626235.1 Talaromyces sp. PYS2902
ACCCTAACCCTAACCCTAACCCTAACCCTAACCCTAACCCTAACCCTAACCCTAACCCTAACCCTAACCCTAACCCTTTCTATCTCTTTTATTCTTTCCATCTTTTCTATTCTTTCTATCTTTGCTATTATCTCTATGATCGTATCCTTCCATTCGTTCCATCTATTCTATTCATTTTATTTATTCTATTCATTTTATTTGTTCTATCTATTCTATTTTTTCTATTCTTATTACCCTTTCCATTCTCTTAATTATCTTACCCTTTTCATCTTTTTGATTATCTTATTCTCTCTATTCTTTCTATGATTTTATTCTCTCCATCCTTTCTATTAATTTCGATCATTCCAATGACTTCTCGGAATAGATAACACTTGATATGTAGACCTAATATATTAATATATATAATACTGACAGACGATGGATGGCAAATAATAAATAATAAATACAAATAATGGGGGGGGATATAGTAATAAATATAAATTAGGTCTCTTAGATAATATTAGATAGGAAAATAAGGGATAGTGTGAAATGGACCGCGGGAACAGGACGGGTGAACTAATATATATATCCACTATCAACTACTATGATCGACTACTAACCTAACTCGATCTGGCGTCGTGAATGAGATTCTAGGGTGTACTTATCCTTCTCCAAATCCTGAGAATAGTAAAATAATGGAAAATTCCTAGGTGGGGTGAATAATGGATGGGGATCAATCTGGGTAATACTTGGGATTTACGAATATGTAACGCTCCAAACCCTATATTAATAAGCAATTAGGATGGTTATAATAGGGTGGGCACTAGTTATATAGGACCTCTTTGGTTAATATGCGTAATATAGAATATATTTACTATGCTTAATCTACTTAATATGCTAAATGTGCTTAATATACTAGTAGGTTTCCTAGTCTTGCGTCTATAGAAGTGATTTAGGACAGAATAAATGATTCTTTGGGCAAGAGACCACGGAATAGGGCTTGGGTGGTGGTATAGTTATGAAATGACTATAATTAATTAGATCTACTGAATGGCTTATAGATGATATATTTTTAATATAAATAATAGATTGCATCTAGATACTTTATTAGGGACAGAATATAATAGTATAATTATAATAATGTGGATGGGGATACTACTATTATTACTAATAGATAGAATTTATAAAATATTTAAATAAATTATACTACTAGGATCTGGTTCAGGTAATTCTTATTATAATTAGCTATTAACTTTCTTCTATTATCCTTTAAAATCTTTATAAACTAATATATATATATATATATATATATCTATATATTAACTAGCATAGATACTAAACTTCTCTTTCTAGCTTCTCCGCTTATTTTCTCGTGAGATTTGCATAGATTATCGATTATAAACTTGCTAAATGAAGCTAGGATTAAAAGAATTAGAAGTAATATAATTAATATTAAATAATAGATCTATTATTATATCTATATATACTACAGATCGGTGAATTAAAGGTGATATATATAGTAAGCCTAGGAGAGTCCGCCTAAAAATTAAAAATATTCTAAGTTGACTGGGTTGGAGATGGTATAATAAGAGAATCTCTATACTATAGGAGTTATTGGAAAATATAAAAGACCACCTAGGCTATATTTGAATTATTTATATTAAAGATCCTTTATTTTTTGTCTAATTAAAGCATATATGCGGCTTTCTCAGATATTACATGAGATCTTTTTAGATCTAGTAATAGATTTTTTTGCTAGATTATCTATTAGTAGATTACCTAGCAGGCAGGCATAACTAGATCTAAATATATATATGTTCTACTACTCTAGAGACTATATAGGTCTTAGGGATAATAGTAATAGAAACAGATAGTAAAATCCTAAATTTATTCACTATGGGACTAGCTCTTGCGCTGCGTTTATTATTTAGCGTAGAAGAAAATAGCCTATTAAAAATTCCGATACTAATTAAAGATATAGTATATAGTATAGATAGAGATTAAAAGAAGGATTTAATAGATTAGATATATTTTATAAAAGATCTAGAAAAAATATTTGTATTGCTGTAGCTATTAGCTTTTACTCTAGACTTACTTAACATATTACTACGATCTAAGCGTTATATCCTAGTTGGATAGATCTCTAGAAATTATAGAAAAGATCACTAATAAAGTAGAAGATAAGGCTGGATAATTGTGGTAGAAGTAATATTAATTATAGAGAGAATCTAGTTCAGTATATATAATAGCAATATTATCTAGAAAGACACTCATCACGGCTACTTAATAGTCTAGCTAATCTAGGACTATATATATAGCTTAGATATTATATAAAATAATCTAATCAGGCTGATGGGATTGACTAATCTATTAGAAAGGAGATAGGAGCATAATAGAATAGCTATTCTATTAATCCTATCTCAGCTGGCCCACTTCTTGCGTAAAGTTGATGAGGCTGGCGGGAGTATTAAAATAAATTACTAGGTGGATATAAGGGTAATTAATACCTATACTAAAGGCTAATATAGCTACAATCTAGTTTAGTTTATTATAGTGCTAGCTCTTAAGCGTGTTGGTTTTATTATAAGACATTCTGAAATCAGTATAGTAGAATGAGTATTTAAGAATATTAGCCATCTTCTTAGCTATAGCTTGGGTCTAGTAGTAGATAATAACTTGCTAGTTTTATAGTAATTAGGAACACTCCTGCTAGATCTAAGGAATAGTAAAGTTAAAGAGAAAATCCTAGTAAGAGAGATTAAACTATATTTTATAAGATAAATCCTATCAAGTAGTAGTGCTATAAATTAATTATGCTTTAGATAGCAGCATTATTCGTTTAAACTTGTCTGCTATCACTAGAGGGAGGATGCTAGTAAAAAAAATTATTAGATAATAAATATTATATAATATAAAAACTAGTATTATTTATTTCTAATAGAAGTGAGCTATTAGTGCTAGGTAGTATTTATTAAAGATAATCTAATCTAGCTAGTTGGCCAGCTACAGTTAAAAAAATAGTGTATAGAATATAATATATACCGCCTGCTTAATGCTAACTAGGATTAGAGGATTTAATTCTAGATAGATGGACTCCTTAGTTTAATTCTAGATAATAACATCAATCCTGGCATCCTAGCATCGATGATATATCTCGTGTTTGAGCACTAGAAGAGGAAGAATAACTATAGTAGTATAGGCACTAGACAGTTAATAGAGGAGAAGATATAATAGATTCTTCCCTTTATTAGTCTATAAGATAGCCACTACCTGGCTAGAGTCTTATAGAATATACTATATTACTTATTACTAGTATGGAGATTAATACTATGTCTCTGGCCCATATATCCGTTCTAGGATGATCTAGGCCTCCTCTATAATCCAGTAATAGTAATCCGCTCGAGACTCCTAACACCAGTGGAATCGTTCGACCAGCATAAACTCTATTAACTGGCTTTATATCTATTTTAATAGACTATTATTCTATTCCTATACTATATATATATCTAACTCAGTGGTAGGAGATGGAAGCTGGGATAGCAGTTGTCACTTTGAAGGACTAGGGGTTATATACTGAGATAGCTATTAAAGAATTTAATACTAGGCTTTATTAGTATAATAGAATTCTTATAGATTAGTATTTATGAGACTAGTCTAGAAGTTAATAATATCTCCATAGACCTGATTACTTATATAAGGGGTATATATGGCTTATTAATAATAAGTAGCTACTATATTACTATTAGAATTATTAGCTCCTTTATTCTCGTCTAGGAGCGAGTCCTTGAGAAACTAACTAGCTAGAGACCTAAACTATTTAATAGCAATGCTCATAATGATCTAATACTAGGCTCGGATATAGATTCTCTTTCCTAGAATGCGCTCCCCCGTCCGGATGACGGTGGTGGTGAGATGATTCTCGGTCTATAGCTTTCTCATAAATGCCTAGAGATAGTCACATAGTAAAGTCTATAAATCTATAGTTACCTTACTTAACAGCTACTACTAGAAGAGTATAACTAGGATTAGATATTATATTATAAGCTATATTACTTCCAGCAGTAGAAATTGAGCTGGCTATTAAGAGGCGTTGCTGCGATAACAGCTCTTATAGTAGTTTAAAATAAATAGTATCTAGCTGTTGTATAGGAAGAGATTATAAATATATAGTAATATATTACACTACTAAATACTGAGAAACTTGGTACAATAAGCCTATTAATTTAATCTAATAAAGAAGGGCATAACTAAGGCTTCTAGAAATTATTAAATAGCGCTCTTATACTATTTTATTATAATTAGCGAGATATACTAAGTCTAATTAGTATCTTATTCTTAAAAGATCAAAAATAAAGTTAGATCTTAACTTGCCCAACGTATGAGCTAGTTATAATAGAAAGTCACTAGTCTAGGGTTACAGGAATCTATCAGGAATAAGTCTCTAGTATATATAATATTCTAGTTATCTATTAGATTATACAGAGAGAACTAGGGAATCTTTATAATTAGCTAAGATAGACCCAATAAATATAGCTTATACTTAAAGATAGCTTTCACCTTTATAATCCCATTATAGATTAGTCAGAACACTTCTATTAATAATAGACTTATATTCTAGAAGGTGATAGTTATTCTGGCTTAATCCTATCAGATCTAAGCTGGTGCTACTTCAATTTTAGTAATCTAGAAACTGTATAGCTAATTCTTAAGGAGTTTAGCCATAGATCTAGGCGTGTTGTTTAAGAGCCACTAGTCCTAATATATTATAATCACCTTACTAAGATCCTGAGTTAGCTAGCTCTCATACTCGAGCTAGAAGAGGGCTAGAATCTAGAGTTAGCAGTTATAGATTAACTAGAAGAGATAGAAGGTATAGTTGTCTATCACCAACCACTACTAGAGATCTAGATTCTAAAAGAGTAGCGCGGTGAACGAGACTAGAATAGAGTTAAATATCTAGAAGGTGAGTTGTTATTAGATTATTTCAAGATTCTAGGCTAGAATTGCTAGCTTAAGTTCTTTTTCTAGGTAATACCGCGTCTTATTGTCTTAATTCTCAGACTAGCTATAATCGTGAAGCTATTAGGCCTGCTCTTATATATTATTCTATACCGCCTTCTATCCCGGGGTAGGCTGGAATAATAGTTATAGAATAATCTAATTATTTATAACCTAACTCTAGTAATAGATTAGTTTCTACTAGATTTAAATATATCAGGTATGACTTGTGGTATTCTATAAAAACTGGATAAAATCCTATAAGATTTTTTTATAGATAAAAATATTGAACAGTTGTATATTATAATAATTTAGATAAGAGATTTTGCTAATAAGGTTATAATAAAGCTATTGCTTAGTCTATTGCTAGAGTTGATTAATACTTATATAGATAAAATAAAGGAGAGTCTTATTAGATCTAAAAAATTAATAGAGATTACTTGCTAGATCAAGATCTAATCTTATAAGATGAATATAGATCCTAGTCATCTATATCTAGAGAGTAATCTTAGAGATATACTGGCTGTCTTATATGGTATAAGAATTGGTCTAATATTAATAGAAGGACTAGAAATTATAGAGAATAATTTCTAAAGAGGATATAGGCATAGGTATAGAAGAATAAGATAGTAGTATATAGCTAGATATGTTACTATATAGAGATATATATTATAAAAAGGGTTGTAGAGAGGCATGTGGAGTAAAAAAAGTATAAGTAGAAAGAACTATAAAGTAATAGATCTTTTATCATTTTAAGAATAAGGTCTAGAGATATATATAATACTATAGCATGGTATTTTAGGATTTCTGTTATTTATATTCTTGATTGTAATGTTGTCGCATCTAATCTAGGTTATAAGATTAATATAGATATAGATTGAGATAGCATAGAAACCCTAGTATGATTGGAAGGTTATTAATTTTAGTAGTTTTATCTAGTGGTTATATAATATCCTCTAGATTTTAAGTAACTAATAGGAAATCAGGATACTACTTAATAGAAACTTAGTTATATTATTTTAATAAATACTATTTATATAAATATTATAATAAGTTATATTATGTGAAATATAATCCATATTATTAACAGAGAATTACCTGCTATTTAGGTAATATATATAGATAGGATAGAAAGTTGAACTGCTCTATTATAGTAGCAGATATAACGTGGAAAATGAGAAATATTATATAAGAGTATAAGAAGAATTAATTATAATTAAAAATTTAATAAGAAAGCAAAGTATAATTATATAGAAGTAAAAATAAGCTGTTGATTATCCGACCCCTGAGCTGCTAATTATGCTAGATGAACCTGGCCTAGCTCCCGCTAATTTTGTTAGCTGTAACCCTGAGCTGTTCAATAGCTCAATGTAACCTATAGATAGAATTACTTTAGATTTAATAAACTATAGAATATAAAAATTAATTATAATATAATCTATTAATCTTTAAAATATAGATTATAATATATTTTAAAGATATCTTTTAATTAATATAATATATTTCTAAGATTTTTTTTAATATATATAATAAATTAGCTTCTATTTTTTACTTTTTCTTAATAATATAGAGAGAATATTTATTTATAATATAAAGTTTTTATTACTATCTTAATAAAATTAATACTAATTAATTATTTATAATTTATTAAATCTTATTATAATATTAAATAGGGTGTTATATAATATATAATTATTAAAAAGATTTCTAAATCTTAGAAGAGTAAAAATTAATAGAATATTCTATAGTTCTAACTTTTTATTTTAGTATTATAGAAGTCTTTATTAATATATATATATATATAAATAAGCTTATATTTAATTTTTTTATTTTAAATCATCCTAAACTAGAGCTTTAAAATAAATATTATTATATTAAATTCTAATTTAGTTTCTACTATATCCTAATTAAAATTTTATTATTAATTCTATTAACTTTACTATATATTAATAAGATATTTACTAGATAAAAAGTAATTAAAACCTTTAGAACTTATAAATAAATAGCTAAATAATCTATAGTACAAGTTTTATAGGATCTAGTATATTAAAGCTGATTAAAGGAGATAAAATTTATAAGTAAAATAATAATCCTAATACTCTACTTATTCTGTTGCGGCCAATCCGCAGGCTAGTAAATACTTCCTACCCAGGAAGCAATTGACGATAGGGTACAGGGTTGCACCCGCTGGAGGTTTGGATATATGCGGCTATAGAATTGCTGCTGGAACGGTAATCGGGATGCAAAGCTACACGAATCACCGAAACCCTGATGTGTATCCAAATCCCGAGCAATTTGTCCCAGAGCGTTGGTGTAATCCAACACCTGAGATGAAATTGAACTTTCTCCCATTTTCAACGGGACCGAGAGCCTGCATTGGCTTAAAGTACGTAACATCATAGGACTCTTACTCCTGAGCTCAAACTTTTCAATATTTTCCTTCTCCGTTTATCCTTGACTTGAGCTGATATGGTATAGCCTAGCGAATATGCAGCTTCGGATCCACCTGGGCCATATCTTGCGCAAATACCATCTAAGTTGTGCAGCAAATACCACTCCTGAGTCCATGAGACACGTCGAATTCTTTGTGATAAGGCCAAAAGCAGGCAAATGAGACCTACACTTCCGCAAGATTGACAACTAAAGAGGTGATGCGGAAGAGGAATTTCTGGATGATCGGGAGAGAAATCATGGCAAATGGTTGTACTTTGTTGGATTCGTAGCAAAATATCTCTGGTCACTATATATTATTGAACTTTTGAATACCTCATGGAATCTACAGAGCAAGTCTCTCTAGAGAGGACAATACTTACACAGTCTCAGGACATTTGATAATGTGCTGGAAGGGCTATTGGAGATTAAAAGCAGAGTCGGTTCGCCAGAATCCTTTTTCCCTTTAAGTTAAATAGAAGCAAATAGTATAAATTGCTTCATTAATAGTAAATCAGGCGGCCCCTATGAGAACTATTAGAAAAGTTATAGGTAATACTACGAGATCAAGCACTAAGGAGGTCATATCCTTCTCTCACGAGAAACCGAGCATCAACTCCATTAATGAAACCTCGCGCACCTATGAAAACGCACCTACGCAGATAAAAAGCGCTGCGGGAAAGATTTTCATTAAAATAGACATTTCAACAGCTTATTTATTAATTTTAGTCTATTTAATCAATATAGTCAAGATACAGCTCTAAAAATGTCTAGTTGGAAGTCTACCCCCCAAGACCCGCCCCAACCCGCCCCATTGCCTTGTCTACGACAAAGCTCGAAGTCCGAGGATAATCTTGCGGAAGTTTTCTGCCACGCCCCAGACAACCTGCATTTGCTGCAACATCTCAGCTGTAATCTCCAAAATCTGAAGAAGGCCCCTTCGGCTGAATAGGTCCGGAACACCTTGCAGCCCGACTACAACTGGGCGGCCGTCTTCCAGCCAACGTTTAATGCGGACGGCGTGCGCATCGCCTGCAGGACCGAGGAAGTCCAACTGCAAGTGCTCGGACGGTGGGTGCTCGGAGTCTGCGTTGTTTCTTAATGAATGACACAGGCGTGCGAGGTAGAACACAATGATGCCGGCGTGAAAAACAGTGAAGGTCTGATAAGGGCCGTGGTCGGCGAAGTGATGGGAGAGACCGATGATCTGGCAGGCGTGGTACAAAGCCTTGCGGACCATTTTGGGCCTCTCTGCTTGTAAGTGACGCATACGTCGCTCAAGCGAGCCGTCCATGTCTTTGTTTCGTAGAAGCGGGTATATCCAGTTCATCAGCTCGCCGCTGCCATACAGGTGACCCATATGCACGACACAGAGTCTTCGCACGAGCAAGGTGGTTTCCTTGAGGCTCCTGGGATAAGCTGCTTCCTCATTGGCTGGCTCATGAAAGCGATCTAATACGGCAAGGAGACATTGCTTCTGCTCTTCAATGCCAGGGCCGGAAAGCAGATCATGCACTGGATTCGAGGCGAGCTCCTTCGTTGTCCATATCATACGAACCAAGGCAGAGACCACTAGCGATCGATGGAAGGGGATCTTGATCTTTGACGAAAGTGAGCGGGGATCACCGTCAAGGAGTGATCGCAAATGGTGTCGGAGGGTCAGTCTTGAAGGATCTTCATTAGTGCAGAGACGAGATGCAATCCAGGATTGAGGAGTGCCCGCCTCCCACTCAGCGGCCGAGGATGGCATGTTCATGCAAACTTCTGCAATCGTCAAGTAAGGCCGCATGTTGTGCAGATAACAAACCGAAGCGTCATATAACTGAACAAGGAAGCAGTCAGTGCCCGGCCTCTTGTTGCTTGTCGCAAGTCAGACAGGAGTAGACGTTGGAGATAAGGAAGACGCAGCAGGGCCACTTGGGACTAGCGTAATTAATCGACGTTGAACTTACAAACACACCCCAGGCTATCCTTCGAAACCTCTCCTTGAGAATCCATCCGTGCCATTTGGCCTTGAGAATTTCTGCGGAATCCGTGTCTTGCTCCCTCTCGGCCGCATCGGAGCTCGTCTCGTTGTTGAAGAGACCGATACGACGCGCATTCGTAACGAGAGAGCCGCGTGACGTCTCACTGAGCTCGAAGAGTCGCTGACTTCCGCTGCAGTATCCGTGGAAGCCTTGCAACAGCTGAGCTGTTAGGTGATGTTCAGTCCGGACGAATCTTCGGTCATATTCTTCCTGGAAAGGCGTAATGTAAGAGAGAAGTTCTGTTCTGTTTGCTCCTGGACAGAAGAAATGAAGGCTGCAAGCTTCTTACCATGAATAAGAGAATCCATCTCACATGGTCGGATAAAGCATGTGAAAACTCCTTCGCACGAGGGAAGTTGGAGTACAGAACTCCGAGTGCTATCATGCTGAACGTCACGATAATGCTTTCTCGCGGATCAAACGTGGGTCGATGCACCACTGAAAGGACCTGGTTGCGCTGTCAGTCTGTTGATTCGCCCCAGCAAGGTCCCAGCAAGGGGGAACCCCTTTTCACAGTTCAGATCTTGGGGGAGCGAAGCCGTACCTGTGCGAAGTGGGTGAAGTATAAATCAATACAGTGGTTAAGCTTGGACGCATCTGGTAGACTCAAGCTGTCCGGATCGAGAGTGCCCGCCCATGGCGTGTGTTCTGAGCATACGTTGACGAGCCGCTGCATTTCATCAAACACGCTCACGCTGATGTACATACGCGGTGAGAAACATGGCCTGTGTAAGAAGGTGCCTTGGCCTTGGCTATCTTCCAGGGTTGGGATTTCCAGCCGGTGAACCTTTCGGGCGTGCCATTCCATCGGCCAGGGGTCGTCAGGCCCACAGTCCTCCCGTGGATTGGGTGTCGGCAGACCTGAGATCACGGCATCGTTGTCCGACTGGGACCTTTGAAGACGTGTAGGAGCTGGGAAGATGTAGTCTTGGGCCACCGTGTGCCTCGGCTCTTGGCTATTTGTCGAAGGGAAGAAGTTATGGAGCATCCCAGCAGCTGACTCCGCCTCCATGCCTGGCTCGATGCCGTTAAACATAGGCAAGAAGTTGGTCTGTGGATCCAACAGCCAGTCTGTGTTGGATCCAAAGTCAATGCCGTACAGCATGCTGATCATGTCACAATTGGAAGATGGCGACGGACCGAAGTCAGATAATGCCGGGGGCATATCGCCCGTCACTGTCGCTGTCGCGGTTGCCATCATAGCCGCAGGAGTAGCAGTAGGCTGCAGCTCGTGATATAAAGGCTGAAGCACTGGTAAAAGCCTGTCGGCCATCACAGCCTCGTGTCCAAAGCGGGTGGATGTAGGTTCGGTATTGTTGACACTGCCACGAGGGGTGTTGTTGTGGTCAGTGGGAGTTGGGGATGAGGCCTCGAGCCTTGACTGAGTTGTTGAGTCTGACCCTCTCAGCGTTGAGACGGGCTGCGATGAACTGCCATTGCTGCCGTGGGAGGCCTCTGCTGGGCAAGTTGTTAGAGCGTATTCACAGAGGGTAGATCGCTTCTCGCAGGCAGAGCAGGTAGGACGCACGCCATTGCAACGGATCTTGGATCTGCGAGTTTTATTAAGGTAAGTCAAACGAGGTGCAGGTCGAGGGAAGGGAGCTAAGAAACAAAAGAATGCAACCTACCTGGAACATGAGATACAAGCCTTCTTCTTCAAACGAGGAGGAGGCCGATTGTTGTCATGGACTCGCATATGGCGCCTCAACACATCACTATTGGGGGTAAGTCAGCCTACATTAATCAGGAAGAACATTTGTCCGCAGGCAGACTGAAAGAAAACAAGAGCAAGAAACACCAACCGACGGTCGAACGAGCGCAGACAGACGAGGCATTGGTACCTGGCAAGTCGGCCTTGGGTATTCTGTCGCGCTCTTGCGGCGGACATGATAAGTTAGGCTGTGAATTGATTACGGATTACACGGACTGTGGTGAAAAAAGGTGAGCGAATCGATCCTGATGATCCGATGAACGGAGGAAAGCCGATCGATGCCGCACATGAGCAGATGGACAAATCAGGCGGCGGTTCGAATGAGGACCTAGTACTAGCTGCCGACTGCACTGGGAATCAATAGTAAGACCTCTTCGTGGAGTGCGCGAGAGAACGCAGGTAGACACCCAGGTGGTGAGAAGAGTCAAGTGGCATTGCATCCCAATTTTTTTAACGAACAGGCAAGGAAAAGGGCAGCCAGCCAGCCGGTGATGCCGGGTTTCCTCCCCCGCTTCCCCGCACTAGACCGTTTACTACCCCGGCTTCCATGGAGAAATGCGGGAGGTAAGCTTCTTGGGTAAACTAACGTAAGGTAAGGTCAGGCTCATTTGTGCCACGAGGCCCCATGACTTCCAAGGATCAAGTGTATTCATTCATCCTGTACGGGCATGCGGGTCGCGGTTCGGACTTGTGCAAACCACTTCGATGTCCGACGACACTACCTTACCTTAGCTTGGGTTCGTGAGAGCAAAGTGCTACCCGGAGCTTGAGTAGAACGACGCATAGCCTTAATTTCCTTGGCGATGCACACAACCTAATGCAATGTACATTTTTTGGGGAAGACGAAGATTCAGAGCCCGCGAGGAGTGAAGCTTGGGAGTAGGAGCCGAAGCAGCCGCGAGAGGATTCCTCATTCTAGTCGAAATAGTTGGACTATCTCGAACCTCTCTCTTTGTTTTTTTTCTCTTTCTCCTTTTTTGTTCTGCTTCTCTTTCCTTCTCTTTTTTCTTCTCCTTCCTTCTCTTGTTTCTTCTCCTTCTTTTCAGAAACTCTAAATCGCCATCAGACTTACATCCTCTATATCGTCATCATCTGGCTTGCGCTGTTGACAATCAATCACTATGGCGCATGTTTCGCAGACTTTACGAGGGAAGGTCGCCCTGGTTAGTGGCAGTGCCATGGGCATTGGGGCCGCGACCTGCGTCGAGCTGGCGAGTCGGTGAGCACTATATTTCATTCCATCACACCTAATTAGAAGGCCAGCTGCTCCTGCGGTCCGGTCAACCGGACCTTTTCCGCTTAGAACAAGCTCTAATATCGAGAAACACCACCTTAGAGGCGCGCAAGTTGTCGTCAATTACCCTTGGCCCTCTCAAAATGGCGACGCCGAGAACGTGCTCAACAAGATCCGGCAAACCAAGGGCATTTCAGCTGCCGACGCGTTTGCGGTAGAGGCAGACCTATCCACTCTGGAGGGACCGCGGAAGCTCATCGAGGAGACTGTTGCCAAGACGGGTGGTAGGATCGACATTCTGATCAACAACGCCGGTGTTGCTATCATGAAGCCCCTCGAAGAGATAGATGTGGAGCAATGGGTCAAGCAGGTCAACCTCAACGCACGAGGCCTGATGCTCCTGACCCAAGCTGCACTCCCTCACCTATCCCGCAACAGCCGCATCGTGAGCCTGAGCAGCGTCGGCGCGCGTCAAGGCTACGTCGGATCTACCATTTACAACGGCACCAAGTCTATGGTGGAAAGTTTCACCCGATGCTGGGCACTGTGAGTCTCTACCACGTTTGTTTGTCCTGTGAAACGTTTCTGCGCTGACTCTTTGCTCCTCGCACGACAGAGAGTTGGGACCCAAGCTTGGATGTACCGTCAATTGCGTGCAGCCGGGGCCTGTCAAAACCACAGGCTTCCAGACATCGGGCGAAAAGTTCCTCGAGAAGATCCAACCCATGTTGAATGCCACTCCAATGGGGTCTCGCATGGCCGAGCCTGAGGAGATCGCCTACGCCATTGCATTCTTCTGCGAGCCAAGGGCACAGTGGGTCACGGGTGTTTGTATGGGCGTGAATGGAGGGTTCCTCATGTCTTGAAAGCATTGAGGGAGATGCAGAAAGAAATTGAGCCTACTTTCAATATGAATGCCTCTAATGGTTGACCTTCAAATAAACTAAAGCATCTTATGTAGAACGCATAACCCACCTCGGCTTGACTATAGCTCATCGCTATGCTAGCACAAAGAAAATATGAGAAATAAATGGCAGCTCAGTAGCATTATAAGTGAACTACCCTTGTGGTTGGTCGGCTGTGTTGGCGCTGAGCTGTACACTATTGTAAGCTATTGGACCTGGGTGCTTGGTATATTATCCGAAGGGGCGGAAATGTGGCCGCCCACATTGGTTCCGAAAGACTATTTTGCCCTCATGGCATGGTATGCTATGGTCCGGCCCATCGCTACCAAAAAAGCCGGGTTAGATCATTCTCGACATGGATGTGGGCTTCGGAGAAGGATGTGGTGAGCTTCCTCCGGAGCCACCCTCCGAATCCGCCCCAGGTGACTGTGGCATTTAGTAGTGAAGTGGACTAGATGAGGTTAGCACTGTAGTACGTAAATACTGGCAGCAAGCTGTGTTAGTGGTGAGGCGATTAAAAAACGGGAAGACTCTTATGGACGCTTGCATTAGTCGCTTGACCTGAGGTAGTTGCTGTGAAAGACCGGAAGACTTTTGATCTTGTTCAACAAGCCTCTGCAGCCCGACATAGACCAGAATCACCACATAATTACCATAGAGTGATCCTAGATGGGGTTTCCCGACTCAGCATCTTCCTCCATGTCCCAGACCACACAGGTTAATCCCAAGGCCCAGCCCGTAGCTACCTTCAACGCCGGGATTTTGAACGGCGACGGCTATGGTGAGGTATCGGGTTTCCATGCTACTGACATTGACTGGGAGGCCAAGATTCTCGCAGAACCAGTCGTGCCAGAAACATTCCAAAGAAGAGTCATCATCGTGGGAGCTGGCATCACGGGTATCCAGCAGGCGGCGGTGTTGGTCGATGACGGAGCAGTCAAGCACAGCGATCTTGCTATTATCGACGCACAGGAAGGTTACGGCGGCGTTTGGCAGAAGAACAAATACCCAGGATGCGCTTGCGATGTTCCAGCCATCATATACACCACCTCATTCTGGGTGAATAAGCGTAAGTTTCGCTAAAGCGGGGAATACTGACTGCCTTTTTGTCTGTCTACTCTTATTCTCTCAGTAGTCTCGGGGACCGAGCAGGACGAAAGAAAGCAAAAGCTGATGCCATGCGTGATTCTGCAGTATACACCAACTTCTACGCGACTCGGTCTCAGATTGAAGATTACTACGCCCGTCTCGCTCATAGGTATAGGCTTGAGCCAATCACACACTTTCAAACCTTCGTTCGCGCCTGCATATGGGACGAGAAGCGCCTAAAATGGCACGTCTTCATGGAAAAGAAGGCTACCGGTGTCATAGAACACTGGATGACCGACGTACTCTGCCAGTGCGTCGGCAGCCTGGACACGCCCAAGTTCGGAAATACGCCAGGTCGAAAGAGCTTCAAGGGCGTCTCGTGGCACACGGCGCACTGGAGAGATGACTATGATCTCAAAGGAAAGAATGTAGCCGTTGTGGGTTGCGGACCAAGTGCTGCGCAACTGATCCCAGAGATTATCGACAAGCTTGGGCATCTCACCGTGTACATGCGGACACCACCCGTATGTGTTCCGCGGAATGACTTCCAGTATAGCGCGTAAGATCTGATCTACCCGCTGTTGTCAACCTATGAAAGAGTTTTGAAGCTAATATTGATACCATCGCCCAAAGGTTGTTCCGCTGGGCGATGAGATGGGTCCCTGGCTTTGTCCACTGGATTAGATACCGCATGAACAAGCGCATGTTTGGCGCAAAGAAGGTTGCAACGGATGGCACACGAGAGAATGATCAAATGACTGAGACGGCGGTCAAGTTCATGGAGTCCCAGATCAGCGATCCGGTGCTCAGAGAGAAAGTTCGACCGGACTCTAAATGTAAGTGCCGGTGTGTGCCTACGGGGCATTTATTGTCTATTATTTCCTGTATTCCTACGTTTTATTCCCCAAGACTAACCTCCTATGTCTTTTTTAAAGACTACTGCAAGCGCCCTCTTCGTCTCGATCGCTTCTATTCGTCCCTGGCAAAGCCGAATTGTACGGTCCTGCGCGACCACCTCGTTTCCTATGCAGAGGCCGGCATCATCTCTGCCGACCAAAAGACCGGCGAGCAGACTGAGAGACAATTCGATGTCATCATCTTCGGCACGGGTTTCAACACATCCCAGCATCTCGAACACATCACCATACGCGGTCTCGGAGGCATGGATCTCCAAAAGCGATGGGCGGAGCACCCAACGGCCCTCTACGGACTAGCTACAAGCCAGTTCCCCAACATGTTCATGTGCTTCGGACCCAACTCTGCAACTCTTTGGAATTCGCAGCAGGATAATTGGGAGCTGCAGGCCCGATTCGCGGTCAAGGCGGTGCGGAAGATTGTGGAGTCTTCCCGCAGGGGTAACGTTAGTAGCATGGCTATGCACCCCAAGGAATCAGCGGAGCAACTATACAACCGACAAGTACAATTGCACCAGGAGGAGTATGTGTGGTCCAAGGCTGAATGCGTCACGTACTATAAGAACGACGCGGGATGGATCACGTATACGATGCCTTGGACGTATAGCGAGTTTAAGAGGCTCACTGGACAAATTCGATGGGGCGAGTGGGATGTTATTAGACGAGATTGATTTTCTTTAAGTAAATGGTGTTGTGAATGTTAGCTCCCCTTGCGATCAAGCTTAATAGATCTTCTGTTCATAAACACGCATATATGGCACCAGTAGTCGACGATCCTGCCATGAAAAAAGCCTGCCATTAAGATCAGTGTACGAGCTCGACATCCGATTAAATAGTTGTACTAGAGACTCTTGTTTGTAATTTAACCTGGGTGTAAGTACCGTTGCCTATATGGCCGTTAACGACAAAAATCGTAATTCGCTTGGAATATATTTTTCCACATGTTATTCTTGAAATTGCCACGAATCGATTTCTATTGGTTAGTAAATTTTACAAATTTTTCTTAATAATATGCGCAACGAAAATCATCGTATATTTAGAGAGCGCATCGCTCTACAAAGAGCTTGTATACAGACTTATAATAAACTTATGTATAGACTCATATACAGACTCACATGTAGACTCACATATGGACTTATATACGGGCTTATACATAGGGTTATATATGGGCTTGAATATGTGATTAAATGTAGACTTAGGATATCTACCCGTCGCGTCACCTCCCCCTAATCTAGCGCAACAGATATGTGCGCTAAGATAGTAATATATTTCTCTACCCTTTAGTCACATTCTGCCACCGCCTTAGGCCTTAACACGTACATTCTGACTACCCATCGCGCTAGGTTAGGGAGAAGTCTACATTCAATCACACGTTCAAGCCCATATATAAGCCCATATATGAGTCCATTTGTGAGTCTATATATAAGCCTGTATATGAGCTCTTTTTAGAGCGATGCGCTTTCTATATAGTGGTTAAAAACAGATAAATTTATAAACGTACATTGTGTAGAATGTGGAAAATTGTAAAATTGGTAAAATACGATTTTTGTCGTTAACGTCCATACAGGCAGCGGTAAGGAGTCTAGATACATCCTCAATGAGCAATAACGGAGTGGCATAGTCTGTATTCTGTGCGTCCGCATCAAGGGTTGAACCTCGCAACTGATAGACAAACGCATGTAGTACATTCGCTTGACCAGACTCTTTCGATCCGGTCACTGACCTAGTTGACGTGGGACACGGTCTCTCAAAGACCTTCGAGAAAGTCAATGGCATACATGAAGGCATCCTGGAACTGCAGGCGTTCGACGTCATTCTTGGTATTAGGCCTAGCCGCGAAGCCATGTCCCACATCACGGAACGTGCGCTGCTTCAGGGCACGCCCATGAGATGAAGCCCATCGATCCAGGTCGTCAGAAATAGTCCGAGGCACCGTCGTGTCGTTCTGTGCGAGCCCCACAACGATGGGAGCCGCATTGGTGTTGTCACCGGTTGCCAAGTCACTCTCCTCGACAAAACTCTGCGGAAACCATCTTTGTTAAAAATGACATACACCATCGAGAAGAGGTATTGGTGAAGATTATGGGCTGGCATGGCTGATTAAGGGGTGTTTTGCATGGTGTTAAGTGACTTACTGGATGGAAGGCAACAGCAGCTCGGACACCCGCCCAGGATGACAGCTGCATGGCGTACTTGCCTCCAAAGCAATAACCAACAACAGAAAGCGGGATGCTTTGGGATGCCTGCATATCTGACAGAGAGGAATGAAGGTTCTCGAGGAAGCAGGCAAGGAGTTCACAGATGACTCTGGCCGAGTGTCTCGCTAGCCACTCCTTCATATCGACAATAGCTTCAAGGGGGGTTCCGGGGTTTCGTTGGAGAAGAGACACCGGAAGAGGGTTACCTATGAGAGTCAACTCATGTTCCTAGGTGACCTATCACACACCCTTCTTTCTGCGAAGATATAGTGCGGTAGAACGAGGAGGCATAGCCTTAAGGGGTGGCTCTTCTTTCTTACCTTGGAAGTAGTCGGGAATCAAGACAGCCCAGCCACGCTCAGCAAACATATCGGCGAGAATGACGCTGTGCTTCGCAAGGCCAAACCCGTCCGGCAACAGAAGAAGAAGTCCTCTGGTGTCTTCATCTTGGGGTCTGCTCTCGTAGATATTCAGGTTACCGATGATTTTAAACTGACCACGTTGTTGATAGTTCTCTGTACGTCGCGTATACGTCTGGGGTTAGGACTTTTTAACAAGCTTTGTAAACGACAACCAACTCAAAAACCCGATAAATGCGGTGGGCTGAACTTACCGTCTCCGGTATGGCCGAGCTCACAACAATTAGGTGAGATGCTCATTTTCAGCTAGATTTGTTGTTCCAAGAGTAACTACAAATCTTCTCTCCCGTTTGCTTACATCAGGCCAGGGGGTTCTTCAGTTCTAGATTGCTGCCTGTCGCATTTCCTTCTTATCTTTTTTGGGTTTCGTTTCTTATCATGAGGGGCTATTGATTCCCGGGCTTAGGGAAGTACCGGAAAAGTAGAGATTTAGGGATAAGTCTGAATTGGTGGCGACCCGAAGCCCGAACACATCCTCCCCCTCCCTTTCTCTTCAGCCCCCCACAGACGCCCCGAAGAGGTTCTTTAGTCCGATTGTATTTTCCCGAGACCGTCAAGTACAGAACCGAGTTCATTTATTCGGTAAAGAACGGGCCTAGCTGTCCGTTCGCGGTGCGAGCAAGCAAACGAGGAAGCGAGTCATTTCAAAATTGCTATGACCTTCATTTGTCTATTTCAAGTTCGCCTACTGCTATTGCTACATGCCTTACTTCGCGGCTGTGGCTATTAACATATTTTGTCCGCCTTTTCACTCGATATCTTATCCTGCTACTTCTCCTCTAAACGTCTTCTTAGTTTCGCTTTTAGGGGTTTAGTTGGCATAGACAGAGGTCCACACTCATCAATCGAACCAGACTTCCCCGTGATCGGCAACTTTTGCCTTCCACTCTGATTCTAGTAAATCTCCGATCCTCTCATCGCGCAACTTGAAGTCCACATCAAACCGCCTCCCCGGTGCCATCACCAGACCACTATTTGTACCCACATTGTCAGCCGTAACCGTCTCTAGCAGCTCGCCTGTTTTCGGATCCCGCGGTTGTTCAAAGGTGAAGGTCTGCAGGAGTCGGCTTGTCAGATTGAATAAACTGCGCTCGGCGAGGTGCAGACCCGGGCAGATGCGCTTCCCGGCGCCGTAGGCAAAATGGTCGCGGTCGGCAGGATTCGGCAGATTACAGGCTGCTGCGGCAGATAGTTCGTAGTTGACAAAACGCTCTGGGTTGAACTCAGAGGGATTAGGGTAACGAGACTCGTCCAGGTGCATGGCCCTTTGAAAAAAAAAAAAAAGTCAGTATTACGTGTCTTTTCGAGGTTGCTGTAGTCATGCGATTGCTTTGATGCCAGGAAGCAAAAATAAACATACCAATGATTCACGCGGACGATTGAGCCCTTGGGAATTCTATAGCCACGGAAGACATCTTCCTCTGTCGTATAGTGCTGGAAACCTATCTCATGTAAGTCGAGTCATTAACACAGCCGCTGTTAATGCACGTCTCGATAGTGCATGGGCTCGATCAATGCAGCAAATGATTCACACTTACTCAGAGGCGAGATCACTCTCCATCGATGACACTCTTTAATGATAGCCCGAATATATGGCAAATTTGGCTCGTCGTCCCAGGTTGGGTACCGGTCTCGGCCGATTACACGATCGAGCTCCTCATGAGCCTTCTTTACAACCTGCGGGTGGGTAACAAGCGCAAGAACGACAAATCCAAGGCTGGAGGAGGTCGTTTCAGACCCTGCGCCGATAATCTCCATACATGTAGTAGCAGCCAGCGCCTCATCGGTCTCGCCTTGCCTCCGCATCTCCTCGGCGACGTCACGAGCGACTGAAGGTTGATCAGGGTGCTTCTCTGCATGAGCAAGCGCCTCGCGGTAGCACCTCAGGGAGAAATCGACTTCCAATTCATGGTATGCGTCTAGCTCTTTGCGCCAAGGCTGGAGGGCATGCGGCAGTCGGCCCAGAAAAGGCATTGTTTCGACGAGGTACTTGCCGGGCTGCATAGCGCTGCTGAAGTTGCCCATAACTTGGCGAAGTTCTGCCGCGAAAGGACTGCTGTCTGTTTTGACTCGCTTGCTGAACGCTACAGTGCGCGCAACGGATAGTGAGTATCGATGTAGTTCGTGAGTAAAGTCTTCGGGCTTGTTGTGAAGAAGGGTATGAAGGGTAGACAATGCCTCGCGCTCTTGGTAGTGCAGGTAGCTGTCACACTTTTTGGCATTGAGGACCTTGGTGAAAACACGTCGAACACTCTGGAGGGCACGAGAGTGTTAGTTGCGCGTCTGAAACACTTGCCGAATTGCAGAGAAAATAAATGGACTTACCCGCCAACGCGGGCCATACTCCATCTGTACTGCTCGTAGACCACCATTGAGTAGGTCTCCAACCGCGGATGGTGGCCGTGATGAATAGATATTCGCCCTATCGCAAGGTTAGCAACACTTGGGTATATAATCCTGCATGGTGGAAAGGGAGTAATAGACCTCTGGCCAATAAGCTCTCGATAAATGGTCGGATCGTTGATGATGATGGTGTGCTGTAGTCCAGTCCGGTAGTAGATGAGGGGGCCGTACTTCCTAGAGGAGAGCGTTGGTCAGCACTTGGTCGGGCACTATCAATTCATAGACATAGCGGAATTGCGAAATGCAGGCCATCAGGCAGCTTTATCTTACTTTGCCCATTCACTAAACTGCTCCCAGGGCTTGTGCTTAGGCTCGTCAAATGTCATACCCAGGAGAGGGTAACGGCCCCGAGGTCCTGGGGGAAGAGGTTTGCGCTTCCAGATCTGGACTGCCTTTAGAATCGTAAGAGCTGCTCCTAGGGTGCATAGCAAAATGCTGAATATTTGATACATGGCGAAAATACTGGGTCTAACGTTTAAATGGAGGATTCTCTCTGGGTAAAGGAACTGCAGAAAATGGGTGAGATCTGTAAAGCCACTTCTTGCATATGATGAATCATTTACATCAAGAAATTTACTCCCAATTTACACAGCTGTTTTATTTAATCGTCGAAACTCCAGTCTGATCTGAAATTGTCCAACCAACTTACCTCGGGTGATGTGGTTTCGAGCTCTCCGGGGAGTGGATATCTCACCAACAAGCGCATCTGAGCATATCCCTGCAATACCGTCCATGTGGGTGAGTTTACCATCTTCTCGGTAGATTGTTATTCGATGATATCAAACAAGACACAGTGCTGTCCATGCACATTGCCTGGACAGTTGGAACTGCCACACCTACTCTCTTGGGGTAGATTCACCTATTCATGACCTGTTCAAATGTGCAGTGCCTCTTAACGTCCAGGAATCCTGACAAGGGACACGGAAACCAAATCTCCGCCGCCACTCAATGCTCCGATTGCGGGGGATCCTTGACAAAAACATTGCCAAACAAGACCGTAACAAGAACAGCGGGCTGGCACGGAGTTGGCTACCGCCTTGGTCATGTTTGTACTTATTTCTCTGTAAAGACGGACTCTCGGAGACACCAGAGAAACTACACTTCGGGAGCCCAAGTGGTCTGGTCTGGTCGTGGCTGAACTATCGAATCGTCTCTCTTACTGTGTCTTGCTCCGGATGTCATCCACCTATCACCGTCACTCACTGCCTGAAACCATCGTCTTAGGTGCTGTAAACATGTGAAGCACTCTAAATATTAAAAATACTCAGCACGCTAAGGGTCAGAGTAATAAAGCTAACAGAGCTATCTATTAGGAAATAAATATATTAGATATATTTACTAAAGTCGCGTGTTCAAAAGTGATGCAAACCACCAATCTGCTCGCCGCGGCCGAGACGAGAGACCAATGCTAATCGATATACTGTTCCATTCTCTCCCAAGAAACACAGAAATGTCGAAGGATGCTACTACAAAGGGTTTCCCTAAAATTAAAGATCTACGGAGGAGTATTTGTTGCTGGTTTTAAAGCTATCGTTGCGCGAACTATTATCGAGGCGTTGGTGGCAGATCATGGGTTTGTCGTTGTCGTGCCCGATTATCAGCACTGCCCCGGACCCGAATCCTGGATATCCAAGCGTGCAATGGATGAACTCGCTCCTAAATGCCTTGGCTGCTGCGAAAAGATACGGATTGTGCTGTGTATGGCGCTAGAATACCCGTCATTGGATCCTGAGCTGGCGGGAGACTGTCTCTTCATTTTGTAAGTTACTTTTCAGTCCAGTTCCGATTCTGACTCTACGATGCAGGACCTGAAATGCTACATGGGAATAGAATGAGATGAGGAATCTGCTAAATGTTTAACGAGATATGAGTTGTCAAGATTTGTTCTCCGGCGCATGTTCACCCCAGAGTCGATACCCCATACTTCCCCACCCGGAAATGGCCCATACGCCAAACCCCAGATTATTGCCTTAGGCAAAGGCCCAGATGATTTAGCCCAGCTTGAAGCACTGGTTTCAATCGTTCAGTCCCCCCAGACTTCGGGATCGCAGGTGCAATCCCGGGCTACGAGGTCCGCATCATGTCCGATAGCTGAGTGAAACTTGGCGAAGAGAGGGGTTGGCTCTACTTCCAGTAAAGGCTGAGCGAGTGAGAGTTATAATAGGTCTCTGAGGATCGTCATCTCATCGTCAGCATGTATCGGATCCCTTGCAGCTATCTCATCCAAGCGCCAAGATCAACAGGCTTTAGAGATTTGATTGATAACTTACCTGTTGATTGCTGAACCGACTTTTCATACCCATATATTATGTCTTGTCCACATGAACTCTTGGACAACATGTCCCGCGACGAGAAGCTATCTGAACAGCAGATTGAAATGGCTCAAGAATCAATGCAAGCTGGATCGCCAGGCGAGTCCTTGAGGTTGTCTCAAGTCGATACTAAGCATAACGATGAGGCGCTCAAAGTCATCGTGGCCTATGATGGCGAGGCCAGTTGGACTCCGGAGGAGGAGAAGCGGCTTGTCAAAAAGATCGATCGGCGCCTTCTGATCATTGTTGTCCTGACCTTTGGCGTTCAGTTCTATGACAAATTCCTCTTTTCCCCCGCAGTACGTTTAATCAAAGGTTCCCATCAGCAACGATTCTCACCACGCCGTAAGAATCCAAAGCAGCAACATTTTTCGCTAACTAATATCGAAACTCATCCAGGCTTCGTTCGGCATGAGACAGGACCTCCACCTGTCTGTTGGCAACCGCTATTCAATGGCCAGCTCCATCTTCTACCTTGGCTATACCCTAGGTGCTTATCCCGCGACCTTCCTCGCTCAGCGATACCCAGTCAATCGCGTCATCTTCGCTCTCGTCTGTCTCTGGGGGATTGACGTGCTAGCCGGTGGATTTTGCCAAACCTGGAAGCACCTCTATGTTCAAAGATTCTTCCTTGGCCTCCTAGAGTCCAGCATGTCCCCCGTTTGGATGATGGTGATCGGTGGCTGGTACACTAAGGGTGAGCAAACCCTTCGCAACGGGTAAGCATCCCACTTCCACTAGTTAGTCCTAAGTGTCATGCTATCTCCGGCTGACCAAGGAAACCCCTTTATAGAATTTGGTTCGTAGCCGCCTCCATGGTGACAATTCCAGCGCCTCTGGTTAACTTCGGGCTTGGTCACATTAAAGGCGCTCTTTCACCCTGGAGGTACATATTCATCTTTGCCGGCAGCATCACAATTATGTGGTCTCTCTTCATCCTTTTCTTCATGGACTCAGATCCAGTAACAGCTGCGCATCTAAATGAGCGTCAGAAGTTCATCGCCGTGTCTCACCTTCATGAGAATAACTCAGGCGTTCACAACACTCATTTCAAAGGATCCCAGGTTCCAGAGACCTTCATGAGCATGAATTTCTGGCTCTTGGTTTTGATCTCAATTTACATCAACACCGTCACAGCTGTGAGCACGACGTTCATCCCACTCATCATCAATCTCGATCTTGGCTTCAGCGGCCTTGATTCTCTGCTGCTGAGTGTGCCAGTCGGAGTGGTCGGCTTGATTGCGACTATCGGTTTGAGCTGGCTCGTGCAGCGCTTTTCAGACCGAAATGTGCGAATTTGAGCGTTGTGTTTCAGTCTCACTATCTGTATGGTCATGTCTTTATTGATCTGGCAGGTCCCTCACATGACTGCAGGCGCGAAGCTGTTCGTCGTCTACATGCTGGCTTTCCAGTCAGGTAGCTACGCAATTCTGATGAGTCTGGCCATGAACAATTGTGCTAGGTACACTAAAAGGTCCACAATATTCGCAGGCCTGTTCATTGGATACTGCATTGGTATGGTCCACAATTTACAAGATCACCCCCATCTTTCCACACGTTTCCATTGTACACAGCCAAGCTAACTCAAATACCCCGCATTTCCATAGGCAAATTTGCCTCGCCGATGACATTTCTCGAGAGTGAACTTCCTGTCTATCCACGGGCTGATCCTTTGTTATGAGCATGCAGGCTGCATCGATCGTATTTGCCCTCTTGCTTAGATTCATTCTTGCCCGTGAAAACAAGAAGAGGGATACTGCTGGCTTCGGAGAGTCATTCAACCATGCCTTTGAGGATGATCAGACTGACACGTCGAATATGAGCTTCCGTTATGTATACTAAATGGTATTAGATGTGACTTAAGGCAGCCTCACACTGGATGGTTAATTCCGAATTCCTTATTGTTTCCTTATTGGTCATTTAGTTGTACTCTGCTGCTTAAATCAAACAATCGAACACAGTTTCTTCTAACTCTTGCAAAAATGATTCGTACGAAGAATCAAGTGTCGAATTATAAACAGGCTAAGCAACACATCAGAGTTGACCGAACAGTTCTAAAAAGAATCGCACACAACAGTCCTTGCATGACGAATCAGAACATAGCTCTTTGGAGTCAGCATTTCGGATATTTCGTAGTCTTTACGATAGCGGCGGCAAGTTGAGACGCTACCTATCTGGACGCAATCCGCAAACTGGCCTGCCTGAGTTCGAAGTTCTCAACGGAGACAATGACTCTAGGAATATCTGGGCTCGGAGTAATGAGTGGAGTATAGGCCAAGGCCAGAAGCCACCTCTTCCTTCGGTCCCTTGTCAGGGTCTATCCAGCGTGGGAACTTCTAAACTAAGGAATTCCAGAGACACGGGTGGCGATATCACTGTCTGAGTGTCGCCTGCTTTCCTCTTGTCTCTAACGCGACCACAGGAGCATGAAGTGGTTGGTGTGTACATCAGGAGAGTCACAGGCAAAGGTGGTTCTCGTATCCCATGTTGCAGCTGTAGTTCTCATTCTACACATACAATCCAAAACATCTGGTTGCTTGTGCTCGCAATGCACAGAGACAATCCAGAGTATTCTTTCACCGCCGATCCGAGTGATCAGCAGCCCTTCTTTACCTCATCAGTATCTGCAGCCTTTACTTTGCTTGACTAGCTGAAAAGACGGTGTAAGTGTCTTGCGGACGGCTAATCCCAGCTCTTACTACACAGAAGACAAACACCGCGCCGACGTCGTCATATCAGTCTAATTATCGAAGAGGAGAACGGAATTGGTTTAGCGACGGTTAAGAAGCTTCTGGCTTCTGGGAGAGTCGCGCAAATGCCGGTTATGGATCTTGACATTTCAAACCTTGCGCCTCTAGCCCAGGAGTATCCTGGAAAGCTCCATATATTCCCTGACAACTTGACCCTGGAATCCGACTATCTTGGAGCAATAAGCACTTTAGTCAAACAGTCCGGCAGAATCACGAATCTGATCTTGAATGCGGGTGCTCTGAAGCCAGTCGGCGTGCTTCAGACAATTTCGGTTAAGGCTTAGAAGACAACCTTTAACGTCAACTTCTTTTCAGTTGTCCAAATGGTACGAGTAATCTGAGCCGCTTCATTCAATATATCTCCCGTCGCTTTACTGATTTATAACAACTCGGTTTATCATACGGTACTGATGATTGGAACAGGTCCGGTTGGCTTGGCCCCATCTCCTGAAAAACAACGGCAGTATCATAGTGACATCCAGCCGTGTGAGCCAACGGCCAGCTGAGTACTGGACATGCTACGCCATAACTAAGAGCGCCCTCAACTACTTCATCTCCTGTATACCTCTGAAGACCGCCAAGGTGCGGTGCGTGGCGCTGACACTGGGTGCTGTCGATACAGATATGATGAGGAACGCAATACGAGGAGGTAAGATGAATCCAATGATCGGGGGTGCGGCGCGGTATAGGGAGGTTATATGCCCATTTTATTCTCCTTCATGTGCTGACACGATGGCTTAGAGAATGTGCCTCCGCGAACGGTAGAGCTCATGAAGAAAGTGAATGGCAGTGGCACTCTTCTGGATCCGGATCAGCCAGCAGGCGGCTTCCTAAAACTGGTAGAAGCGGGTATCCTAGAGGAGATGAATTGAAAGATAGTTTACTAGGAAGATGTCTTGAACACGAACTTGTCTTAGTCAGGCCATCAGATGCACAGTCTAAACAAAAGGGTTCACAATCAGAGGCACTCTAGACAATGTCAAGTTCTCTTTGCGCTTCATCCAACGTCTTTATCAGGGCTGATCACCTCGGACTCTAGTGTCAGTTCATGCCATGCAGTGATTCTCATTGATTAGAATAGAACTACCTGCCCCAACAACCTTTACGCGGTGTTGGGGATCAGAAGCTGAATAGACCTTGTACTCATCTATACGGCCTATAGGACCCTATATAGATAAGGCTTATACGTATATACGCCCGAAAAGCACTATATGGTTTAGAAATTGGATTCAGATTTGTGTATTTAATTCTATTCTTGGCTTAGTGCGAGGGCTTTAACCCCTTTACTAGCCTGGATAGCGGCTTTTGGAATATGGCTATCTCTAGCAGGTTAATCCAAGTCTAACTAACTAACTAACTAACAGAACTTCCTGATGCTTTGGTTACTCTTTTCGTCTCTCATTTTTTATTTTGAAGGTGCATGGTCCCTGGAGCAAAGACTAAAGAATGACTCAGCTAGAACAGACTTCGACATGCCAGAATATATGGCATTTCACATAAATGTTTTCCTAATGAAAAAAACGAAGACTATTGATCTATCATGATGTAAATGGGACTATAGAGTGGATACGAAACAAGTCTGCTAGTTTATCATATAGTAAACTCGAACTTGGATGATGATCTGGCTTCCTAATAAGCTATCCTTTGCTCAACACCCGACAAGGGTCTTGCCCATTCAACCCTATGTGCAACATTCAGCTCAGCCGATGGGCTTGATCCCAGAACAGACGCTTCATCTAGGCAGCCCGGCTGAATGATGACTATATCGTCTCTTGCAGGCAACGAGCAATGGAAGACGCAGCCGCACGAGCCGCAGAAGGTGACCGTGAATGGGAAACCCTTCTCAAAGTGCTTCCCTGTAAACCGTTTAGGTTCGCCCTTAACGAAGCGAAAAGATTTCGATGGTACTGTCCAATTAAGGGACGCCCACGAGCCTGTAATTTTGCGACAGTCTAGGCAGTGGCAGATTGATGTCTGGAGCGCAATCAAATTAGTATGATCCTGACTCGGTTCAGGGTTAGTTTGCCCTTCTCTGTATGAGAATCAGGAACTGCTCTAGAGGGATGTACGTGCCTTGACCCCTTCGTTATTGCTTTCCTGGTCGACTTCAATCAAGATCTCTTTACATAAACAGCTTCCGTGATACATTTCGGATTCGGAGCAAGCCGGAGGCGATGGGATAGTTGTCGAAATGGTGAGGAAGAGGCAAGCAAGTCCCGCAACATACGCGCAGTGATTAAAGCTCCAGATTTTCTCTTCGGCTCTCTCTCCAAGGCTTATAAAGTATACTGATCCGATTATCGAATACAACTCATCGCTTGCATTCGGCCGATGGGATGGTCGCTGGCGATCGGGTCGGTCGGAGACAAGAACACCACCAACGGAGTCCGAGAGGACACTCTTCGTCAACCAGCGGCTCTCACTCAGTGACTTGTGCAGGATTTGTTCAACACGCCGGCATCAAATCGTATTATTAGGGGGATTAATTTCTTACAAAGCTAGGATTAAAACTGGCTGCATCTGGACACCGACTTCATTTGCCCTCTGAACGCCGCACTTAGCATTAGGTTCTAGAATTCGGTTCTCTAAATATGGTGAAACAAAGTGCACCTTATACAATCCAGGCTGAGGCCCGACGCATCTTCGAAAAAATGGTTTCGGACCGGCGCCTGCAGCTTCCAGAAGAGGCACGCGCGTTTGCCTCCAAAGTCAACTTCACTGGAGACGAAACGCAGCCGTTCTACCCAACTCCCTTCAAATGTGCTGAGACACAAGCTGCTCTGCTGGGGTACCTGGGGACTCTCTCTTTAGCCATCTCCAAGTCCCGGTACGATCTAGACCAGGAGGTCTCTGTCGACGTGTAAGCCATCGCTAGCCTCCCAGACCCGTAAATGTAATGTAGTACGAGTGACTGACAAACTCTCTTGATAAACGCAGTCCCCAGGCATTACTAGCTGGCCTGGGAGCCCTGTTTATGCGCTGCGAGGATTTCTGGCTCACGTCGTCGGAGAAAATGATCAATGCTGTCAAGCGTTGGGATCATGGTCAGACGCGGGAGCTCTATCGCCAGCTGGGCACTAACATCTACAAGACGAAAGATAACCGATGGTATTCGCTACATGGCAATATGAACCCAACGCCACTTCTGACCATGCTTAATGTACCACAGCACGACGACCAGGATCGGTCCTGGGGCCAGATTCTCGACATGTACAAGGACATCGTTGCGCAATTTGATTCGGAGGACCTGGATAATCAGAGTAACAACGTCTACCGAGTTCCGGGAACGATATGCTATGAAAAGGAGGAGTTTGAGGCCTTACCACACGTACGTAGGCTCAATTCTCTCTCTGGCCTGGGTCGATGATTCGAGTAGGCGCCGTCTAAGACCTCACTAATGCTGCTATCCAGGGAATTGCCATCAAGGACGAGCCTTGGTATAACTTAGAAAAGATTTTATACTATAATCAAGGACCTTCACCCTGGCCATCAACCGCGTACTCCACGGATCGGCGACCCCTGTCCAGCATCAAAGTCCTAGAACTGGCCCGCGCCATCGCCGCTCCGACAATTGGGAGAGTCTGTGCAGCTCTAGGGGCCACCGTCATCCGCGTCAGCTCTGAAACCAACACTGAGCTTCCAATCACCTTGATCGATGGGTGTGTTGGTAAGATTAGCATTGACATCAACCTCAAGACATTCGAGGGACGGAAGAAGCTGATGGAGCTTATTCAGGACGCCGATGTTTTCGTGGATGGGTATCGACCAGCAGTCCTAGAACATCTCGGCTTTGGGCGGGATGCTGTCCTTGGCCTGGTGTCCAAGCGTGATCGTGGCCTTGTGTACTGCCAGGAGAACTGCTACGGCTGGAAGGGGCCTTGGGTCACGCGGCCTGGGTGGGCGCAGATAGCCGACACGGTTCGTCTCTTCCCTTGAAATCCTCCACCGTCGCTTTTCCGGTGAATCGACACTGACACTGAGCAGGTGACGGGCATCGGGCTTGCTATAGGCAGATTCAACGGCTTCGACGAGGCGCATATCTTCCCAGGTCCGAATGCGGACTACTTGTAAGTAGCCCTTCTGACAATCTCTTTCCTTCAAAGTTGTTAATTGTCCTTTTCTTACGCTAATTCGTTCCATCGCTCACAGAACCGGCCACGCCGGTGCCGCTGGTGTCATCCACGCTCTCTGGAGACGGAATCGCGAAGGCGGCTCCTACAGCGTCAATTGCTCACTAGTAGTGTCTGATCTTCACATGCAGAGCTATGGGCAGTACGACGATGCACAGCTCGACCTCCTTAAGAAGAGGAACCCGGAACTCGTAGGCCACATGCGACACTATGATGAGATCGTCTCTCACGGGCGAAACCGACACTGCGTCCGCGGATTCATAGCCGATAGGCCCCAGGACAAGGCGCTGCCGAAGAATTACTACCAGACTCTGAGTGGAGAGGGTTGGGGCTTGCCGGACATTGAGGTTGTGCGTCTTCCCATTGTGATGTCCAAGACGGACACGGCGTTTCCTATTGGCGCATACCCGCCAGGCTATCATGCTCCTGGGTGGGAAGCGACCCCGAACTACGCCTTTAAGCCAATACCTGCATATAAGCCAGCTGTTTAGGTTACTAGGAAATTAAATACGAACATGCTTTCTTTCTTATAAAGAAAGAAAAAAACAAATCCCAGTATGCATCAGTTCACGTGGGCTATAAGTCACTGATCCAATGCGATGTCGAATTTTGCCTCCCTGCATGTAACTCCTCTGGATGGGATTTATTCAAAGACTTATATGCCTGACTAGTTTTTACGCTCAGTCATAAGTTGATAATAACTAGCTTGCTACTTCATCGTGCACCAAGGTCATCACTGTCGATGTGTCCTAGTTCATGCGCCTCGAATTCGATCAGACAATCATCCCAACCCTATCTATAACCGCACAAAGCTATTAATGCAGGATCATTGAAGCGCTTCCTGGGAGACTCAGGAGCGCTCTACCTTATAGGCACGAGTTCCACGCAATGGCTATACAGATACCGTTTGTTAGCGGCTGAAGTATCGTAGCTCATGATCTAAACTTAGAGCAGGGGTGTTTGGCGGGTTCTTAGCGTACTTACCCATCAGGATCCGCGAGGAAGCCTATGCGGTCATAGATGTCGACAAAAGACCCGTGAAGAAGGCCACAGTCTAAGCCTTCGTGTATGCCAACTGCAACGACGGGCCTCTGCTCAAGTGACTTCAAAAGGGTCCAGCCTCCATCTCGTGCTTTCTTCAGCACCGCTTCAACGTCAGGCACCTTAAACCCCAGGTGGCCAAACCCGATGTTGGAATGGCGGATGTCGCTTTCGGGAACACTCCGAACATCCGCAGAGGTAACGTGCACGAGCTCAAGGAGCCCAGATCGCCTTTGATTCGAGAGAAGGTCGGCGGGAACCTGGTCTCCGTCTCCCGCGTAGCCCAGGTAGTATACGGTGAATGGGCCAGCGTTGATAGTGAAGATGCGTGACATACAAAGCAAGTCCTGATAGAAGGCGAGGGATCGCGAGGGATCAGAGATGCGTAGCATGGAGTGAGTGAATTGGAAGCCAGAGGGATTAGGAGTGAGGCACTCTGCTGTGCTGCGGGCGCCAGGGGACGGCAGGTCCATGATCTTGAGACACGACCGTACAATGACAATTGTGGCCAGGAGGTTGTGAAAGCAGGTGGAGAGGTCTCAGACTTGAGTTGCGGAGCGATCTTTTAATTGAAGTGGACTCACTATAGCGAAACGGTCCTCGCTGGTAACGATGGCTGACTGATTCAATAAAAGCATATACGCTGTCTCCAATTAGTCGGCTATGTCAATTAAGTTGGGGCACTCTCAGGTTCTATGGAACTGCTAACTCGGATCGGAGGCCGGGATGCCACCTCTTGTACGGAATCCGTGGTGTCAAGAACACGCCGAGACTCCCGCTAAGTAAGACCACAGTGGCCGCCCGTGGTGAATTGTCGTAGCCCACGTAATTCCTCCCAGCCACACAGCTTCTTGTAACGACCATAACAAACGGCCAGCACACCCGAAAAGCGTGGATTTGGCACAGTTATACTGTAATCTGCGCCCTCTCTTATCCCCACAAGCACTACCTAAAACAAGCTCCCGTCGATTGCATCTGTGCTGGCTGTCAGTCGACCATTGATCCGGTGTGTGAGCAAGCATTGAAGAGTGACTGCAAGAAGTTAGATCTGCAGGACATTCAACCTAGCGACATCGCTTGACAGTGGATCGCCCATCGCCCTTGGTTCATATTGGCACGATCGCATCTGCGAGTTCGGTGATGAAATCTGGTAAACATCGAGACCACCTAGTTGTGATTGGATTTGAGATGAACAGTGCCGGCGTATGGGATATCTTCCCTTGTGTCATCATCAGAGGGGTTTGCGACTACGCAGACAGTCATAAGAACAAGACATGGCAAAAGTATGCTCAAATACATAGATAATAATGATAAACTCAAAGTTCGTAGTATGTGCTGTCCCCCGGGATATTCACGAGGACCTCGTCCAGGAAAGACAGACCAGAAGAAGATCCACGAAAGTCATATCCCCCGCAAATACAGTATAATACCTGGAACCTTTAATTCAAAGACATCATGAGAAAACGCACTGACAATTTTTGCTTCACCTAACGATTTTGTTAAAGAGCAAATCACCTAGGAACGAAGCGGATTGTGGTTCCTTCTTTATGCCTTGTTTCTGCGGAAATCAGGATGCGATCTACTCTCGGTCCCCCTGGTCACCGATCACCTGTGGGGCTTACAACCCATGTATTTAGTGCAAACTTCCGCTTAGCCCGCGAAGACTCCACAATATTGCTCGCTAAGTTAGCGAAACTATGCAGCCTGCAGCGGCAAAATGCTGTGACCTTACGAGCTTTGGAAGTGTACACCGTGAGACTTCCTTGCATAAGTATAACATTAATCCCGAAGTTTCGACCGAACAGTGTTAATAGAATATATCATAGAAAGGTGATAAGATATGCTTCAACCTATACTCTCATCCGAGGATATTTGGCCGGGGGGTATTCCTTCAACAGTTCGACTTCACCCAAACGATGATTGGTCTAATGACGAGCTTAAGAAGGAATCAAAAGGCTGGTGTCAATTTGTAGAGGTATATATTCTCTTCCAAGTTCAGCATCATTGATTAACACCTAGTAGGAAGAATGGATTCCAAAGACCAATCTCAACGAAGAGATGCAACAACGACGAGCGCTTATTGAAAGATGGGCCTCTGCGGATCAAAACTTGCGAGATGTAATTCAATAAACATTATATCCTATCTTTATAAAGTATTTTCAAACTGACTATAATCTAGTCTTATCATCACCGCGCACCCTTACGAGATTCACCTCTTGACTATCCTCCGAATCTGCTTCCTAAGTCCCTTGACTATCAAAAGCGTTTTATCTGCTTAGCTCCAGTGGACAAGGCCCAGCATTTAGAAAATTACAAGCGTCTTCTCAAAATTCTCATCGTTCTTTATAATCATGAAAATAAATCAATGTCTCACCCAATGACATATTATGCTAATTGGGACTCTTGTCACATCCCTGTTATAATGGTCGACCCATCATCAACAGCAGCACATGACTCAAGCTTTCATTCATATCGAAATCTATTGATTAATTATTATCTACACCCTGCAGACTTTCGCGCCGTGTCTATGACCCGTTCAGGAACGATTATATTTCCTAAGGTGACTCCGCGAGAATTCATTGTGATAGACCAAGAGAGTTTAAATGAAGGTCGATTGGCGGTAATGAACTTCAAATTCAATGGGACACTGGAGCATTATGCTCTACTGCGGCCCATGCGAATGGGTGGCGCAATGCTCTATAGACATGTGCAGGGCTGGTCCTTGGGAGACGTTATTGGGAAAGGATCAATTTGGTCAGCTGCCAGATGGAATAAACCGTAAGTACTCTTCTCTTCTACTCCTTTCTCCCGTAAGTTTTTAGACAGGGGACTAATATACAATAAATGAAGGATAAATATTGACCAATCACTTATTGGTATTTTAGACTCCGCTCATCAAAGAGGAGAACTCACATTCGATATGTATTCTCCGGAAGATTGGGCGCGTCAGTTAGAGTCTTTTGCACCTGGATATCTAGATTTAGAAGCGCTGGACCAAGAGGCCGACTATGACCTAGCTAATCTATGGGATCCTAGGTTGGAGACATATGCTATTAACGTTCCCTGGAGGCTACGAATGCCGGGGATCGAGAAGAATCTAGCTTTTATTGGGGGGTTTGATAGACATTCCGATGATTCCAGAGAGTACTCGCTTGGAAAATTCATCCAATCGTGATTATGTGGGAAGATACGGGTTAGATAGATTAGAAGAAGTTAATATTAGTTCTATCTAACTAAACGCGAGGCTTATTTTATCCCGAGTCCAGGTATTTAGCCGCTGTTAAATATCGACTCACACCCTACTTTCCTTCCCTTCACGTACATCGTTATATTGACTTTTAAAAATTCAGATCATTTGGTACCAATAACCTCTTCCAAAAATTGTGTGAATGGAGAGTTTCAATGCTTCGAACGCAGACACTGAACTTCCCACTTCACCCTAACTTTATCGGAAAACTCTCCGAATTGATTGACACACTGAGGATTTTAAAAGGCCTGATCCGATCGCATATCAAATTACACGAATCACAGAGTCGGGAGAATATTGAGTCATTATTTGCGGAAAATACAGCCTTACTGACCGACTTTTCATCTCCATGGAATGGCTTCACTCACAATGATATTAAAGCCAGACTCTCTCTCCTCAAACATCTTCTTAAGACTCTTAAATTATATGGAGAGATATTTACCAGATTGCAACGCAGTTTTGCCTTTCACTGGCGCCAAGATGTCCGGTATCGCATCTCGTTAGAAGTCAAGACTCAACTTACCAAAATACATGGCGTTTGCAAAAAAATCGAAAGAGCCTTATCGGATATTATACCAAAAAGTGGTCCATTTTCTCTTTTTACAAACTTTGAGTGCAATAAACATACAAAAGAGCTACAATCTGCCGTTGGAAAAATCAGCCTCAGAGGACAATCAGACCACCCATATAGTCCCGAGCAACAGTGAATCGAGCTTGGTGTCTCCCAGTCATTTACTTCAGTATCTAAACAGCCGGAACAGTCAAACATTCAAGATAAAGAAGCTTCTTTGGACGTTGAATCTGGTGAACTAGGGAATCAGTATTTTTGGAAGAGATGGCGCTGATTTCTTTGGAAAGAAATTCAGCTGACTTTTGCATGTTTGCTTTTTGCCATTCTATACTCAGCCCTTAAGGCAGACCCTCAGACTGGATTTCAGATTGCGGCGTTTCTTTTCACAATCGGGACAGCTTCTCTGACCGTCTTCTGCAATCACGTGAAGCAAAGGGACAAACAGGGGGCGAAGATCAGGCTTCAATAGTACGGCATCTTCTACATTCAAATCTGAAAAACCACTTCGACGAATAGGTCACCTCTATATAATCTATTCGTCAATAACTTCTCAGTAATAGTCACAATCGAGTTTTCATCTGATGCAAGAGATTGATGTAAGAGACCGAGAGGCTGGAACTCGTTCTTCGATGGAGTTTCTATTTTCAATTCTAATTGTAAGTATGTATTAGGTAAGTGATGAATGAGAACAGAGATCTACAGCATCGAAAATCCCTTTCTTGCTCGAATGATCGCGATGGAAATTTTGAGTTAGCTTTGGCAAGGCTGAGCAACGAAAGAAAGACAAGGCTGATTTGGGAGGTTCTGGGCGGCAAGAAGGCGCTCATAATTGAAGACACATGCTCATGCAAATGGCCACATTTGAAGTGGAAGCTGTTCCATACTCACCGTCAAGCAACCGGCTATGACGATGTTGTGTTTTCCAAGCCTGCCCAATGTATAATCGTTGGTGCCATTAGGAGACTAACTCCAGTAGCTCATGCTCGTGGGGTCGAGTACTTCTTGGGCGGCTACGTATTCTGTGCTTAATGCGCAGATACATCCGACGGTGTAGACCTGAGGGCTAGTCATCCTTAGCAATCGAGGATGTTCGCCACCTGTCGGCAGGATCGAACTTCAAATGCTGTCTTAGCAGATTATGGATGGCATTCGGTCGGTCTGGATCGAAATAGTCGAGCTGTAATCGTTTCGAGCCTGATAGCCGCTAGTTATTAGATCACTTCTATTAATCAGGCGAGACAATCATAGAACTACAAATAAAACAAGCACTTGTAACAAGGATAGAATCGCGCATTTCAGTAAGGTAAGGCATTTCTAATGCATGAGTTACGATTTGTTGTCGCTGCCTGATATTTCTCTGGATCACTGTGTCAAAGTGTACCACACAGGTATCATAAAAGAATCTCGGACATATTATCGCTCAGTGCCAATTACACTGACCGTGGTTAGACTCTCCCTAAACTTTAATAAACTAGCTGGTTTCAGTGCTATTTTGTGTAGACGTTCGAGAAGAATTCAAACGAGTTCAGGTAGGAAACTGATTTTGCAAGGCCCTATATCTCCCCAAGAAGAGGAAGTTCTTACTATACCCCGCGTACCTGGGTACGACGAAGGGGCTTTCGATGAACCTGTATGTGAAAAGGAAGTTCTTAAAGAGCCACTCCCTTCTAGGGCATATACTGAAGCTTTCCAGACTCAGCTACCTAGGATATCACTTGTGGACATAGACTTATATAAGAACTGGAAACGCCTAACTCCTAAAACAGAGGCTAGAAGGGAAAGTCAACTGAAGGCAAGGGGGTTGCCAATACTAGACAAAGATAGTTTCATACTCTTTGTGGAGGGCACATCCAAGGGACAACAACGAAACGCGAACGAGGTACTTGAGAAGGTTAAAAGTAAAGGAACCCCCAGAATTAATTATGTGAAATTGTGGTGAAGACAGAATAACGCGATATCTGGTATGGCAATCCAAGGAAGAATTGCAACTCCAGAAGAGTAAGCGGCTTAAGCGTTGCTAGGAACAACAAGATCTGTTAGAAAAAGCATCCAAACTCACGGCGCGCAAAGGGCCTCTAGCATATTTGGCGTGATACTCCATGGTCAGCCGCCAACATTTGGAGGAGCTCGGACATCTCCAAATAGTGGTAAATTGGTGCAGATATTCATTATCGATTGCTTGCTGCAGCCAGCAGCCCGCGCCATCTGGAATATAATTAGTAACCTGCTACTGATCATATCATGAATCATCTCCAGCTCTAAGAAAGCGAGTCGGGATGCCATCATACAGTAATATACATTATGGCACTGGACAGGTACCACTGATAAGTCAAACTTAAGCAGGCTAAATTAGTTTTAACTAGGTTCAACTAGCCCCAATAAAATAAGGTCCCATAACTTTTCTAGCGCGTATTTATCTGCTTTCTAAGAATTATTGTTCCTTTAGATACCCCACTTCCAACACCCACATCTAATAGGCTCCAAAAGCTTAATTCTTATAATCCTTCCATACAATAATAGATAGACTTTCTAGAACAGCAAGTATTATTGCCCTTATATAACTTATAATAAGTATAGTGAAAATTTATAGAAGCTATATCAGCAAAATAAAGAATACTAAGCAAGATATTCTCTACATATAATAGTAAAATTTGTGCTCTAATAGGTATACTTATAGCACTTAATAAACTTCTATAAAGACTAAAAAGCACAGAACTCACTACTTCCCAATTATTATTTAATAATATCTAAAAATACTTTAGAATCCTTATACATATTAAGAAGAAGATTAACGAGGAAAAAAATCAGAACTTACTAAAGAGAATAATCTTTTAAGCCCTTAAATATCCTCTATAACAGTCAGAGTTGTTAAAAGTGATTGATGATATCAAGAGGTATAGATTATTATTTAGCCTCGCCTTACAGCTCGGCCAGACGTATGTTGTTATATATGGCAGGCCCACTCAATTATTGACAAGCAGAAGCTTGGCAACGTCCCCCAGAAAATATATCTTGGCAATATATTGGCTTGCAGCCAGTATATTGATCTATATACCCCGAAACTCAGCCCAAACCGTTGAGGCTCTAGGGCACGGGCCCCCGAGCCTCGCCTATAAATAAGGCTTCCTGTCCCCGTAGTTAGTGCTCTTAGAAACCAGCTGTCGTCTTAGTTAGTGATCAATCAAGTAATCCACAGTGTTCTTTCTCGCCCCGTAACACTAAACTAAGCTGCTTGACGCAGTAAATGATTGGGCAAAATCATCCCACGGAAAGTACATATTCTGATTAAATAGCATAACAGGGACCAGCAAATTAACAGTTTCCTAAACAGTCACAGGCTGCCTCAAAGCTAAAAACTTACTTAAAGTAAGCTTCTTCTTTAAGTGAGGTGAAGAGGATTAAGTAAATGTAAGAAAACCTTTTTTAATACTAATAAAATAGCTTATAACTAGCATATTTTAATTAATTTCTAATATCTAAAAAGCAAATAAGAATAATCTAAACATTTCAGAAAAGATGCTTAGGAAATAATTTAGAAAGCTTATTTATTAGCCAATACTAATAATAAAATATAAATAAACTTCAATAATAATTATTATAATTAATGCCTTTAATAAATATGAATAGGACTATAATATTAGACTTATTCTCTAGCTCCTTTTACAAGTTCAAAGATCAAATTCAGTGCAACTACAATTTCTATTGACTAGTCAGCCTTACTTACCACTTAAACTACCTAGATAGGTTTCAAGGGCATCATGGATAACCATCAAGCTTTGATTCTCCATGAGATTCCCCCACCAGTCATAATATGATACATCTTTATATATCAAGGACATGTTCTCACAATATACCTTCAGATTAACCTAGAGATAAAACCATCAAAACACTAGTTCAAAGAGCTATGCTATTATTTATTTCTACCGCTATACTATATCAGTTTATCAGCGATACAAGATAGAATCCAGAAACATATCTTGAAACGATCCTTATAGACTAGACCATCTATATATCAAAGATAGACAGTACACATATACCAGTACTTAGTCAACTCCTTACTAGCCAGGCCACAACAATTAGTTTAGGAATTTAAGAAGATAGTTAGTATTATTATCCTTCCTACTCATCTATTCTCAGTAAATACCATTACACAGCTTCTAAAAATAAGAATAACTAATATTAATAATCAATTAAATCTTCTATAGTCAGTTCTTAATATTCCTAGAAATCTTAGGCCTTTAGACATGGCAATGAGGCGGGTTGGGGCGGGTTTTGGGGGGGTAGGCTTCCAACTAGGCCTTGACATTTCCCATGGAACCTTGATGAAGTCGCTCCCAACTCCCATGCCCGTACTCCCATAGAACCCTTTTGGCTTTCTTAGTCCCACCCATAAGAATTCCCAATATTCCAATGGGAATTCTCATTAATCCCGCCAAGACTAAATTCTGTATATAATTTATTAAAATAAAATAGATAAATCGCTAACTTATTAATATAAAATATTAAAATTTATATCTATTTTAATTATTATAATCAACATTATTAGAAGAATTATTAAGAGATTAAAGCTATTTAATATATCTTTTCTATATTAAAAATTTCTTAAGTTTAGATTCTTTCTAAGAGACTAAAAGTATATATATAAATAGAATTTAAAATTATAAATAATTAATACTTTAATCTATTAATCTAAATTATTAGATTAAGAGAATATATA
>JAMAGP010000034.1:0-40738 GCA_023626235.1 Talaromyces sp. PYS2902
ATCGGTCACTGACTCGGAACGGGGCACCGTCCACAATTAGTCAAAACCGTTTCAGTCACAGCTGATCCGGAACAGTTTGATTATGCCAGCCAAAACCGAAAACGGTCCGGTCTAGCAGCATCCAAATTGAATCGGTCTCGTTGAGAACAGGGCTTTACACCAACTCGGATTGATCATCTCAATTGATCCAAATCTGTCTAGCCACAGTTGAACTAAATCCCCGAAGGTATACTGACTTGGATGACCAGTCGCAGTATTCAAAGCAATTCACTCATACTTGATTCATGATGTCAGTCAATACAAAAAAGGCCACTATTTGAGCTCCTCATAAAGATCGAGCTGTAGCCTCCAAGTAGATGAGCAGAACCGAGTCAATCACCTCCAATTTCGTTATCATGGCCGTAAGTTTACCTCCATGTGGTGACGCGTAACTAATACCTCCGAAAGGACACAGAAGACCCGGCTTCTTCGGAAGAGACCAAGCATTCTCATGGAAATATCACTCGTCTGTTATCACGTGCAAGCAAGGCTGAAGGAGAGCTCGCTTTGCTACGTCAACAATCGATAAAAGAGCAAACCGAGAGACAGAGATTAGAGCACCATCTGAACGGATTGCAGAGAAAATACCACGCACTTCAGGAAGCAATGACAGTGGCTGAGTCCCAATACGCAGCACAAATCCGTGCAAACGATCTACTTACGCTACGCTTGCGATTTCGGATGAGACAACTTCGAAATGTTATGTGTGTATTGACGGACGAGTCGTGGGTTGAAGAGGAGTTCGAGATTGCATCCCGTTAGATTCATTTTGTATTCAATTTTCATGCGAGAAGTATGTGGTTCTTACGGTGATACTACTTGAAGAACTCGTTTTTTGATACTTCTTTCTGGAAGTGCTGTTTGGGGTTGTCCAGACAATACGTGTCAAGGAAGGAGCCTGGCTTCCACACATCTGGCTGTGCTTCTTCTGATCTCGACGACGATGATGTTTGTGGTTCAATCAAATATATGAAAACGCTATGATGACTAGTTAGCAATTTATCTTAGGGGGGGGAAGAGATGCTCATCAGAAGAATAGAATTGCCACGCATCCATCGGCATATTGTGCAGCTCTTTAGTCCACCAGTTCGCCGACTAGCCAACGTCGCACATCGACCAAATAGGATCTCCTCAGAGTAAATGAATACATGGGACATCAGCTTGACTGGTGAGGCTGATCTCTAGCGAATTTCTCTGATCAACTATCGGGATACAGAATACGGTACCTAGGCACTGTCATTGTAGGCAATACTGGGTGAAAAATGAGAGATGTTGTGGGTACTAGGCTTCTCACTTTTCAGAGTGCTTTCCTATTTAAGGCAGTACACTTATAGGCCCTAGTATCATGCAATGCCCTTTCTTGGACTTCATTTTACCCGTGATGGAGATGGCTTCAATTTTTCTAATTTACTAGAGGGTCTAGTGCCATCGAGAACCATGGTACGCTGATTGGCTGGAACAAGTAATGCCTTTGTCACGATCCGATTGGTTCTTCTACCCGCAACGCTATAATCACAAATAATGCCAATCACCACCAATAAAGTCTGAACGCCGTGAGAGTCGTAGTAAATAAATCGGTTGTTTCCGAGGGGGGAAGAGTGTCGAGGAATTAGCCGGTACGTGGGATTGCATCACTGAGCTACTTGATGTTAGTGAAAGTGAGAACAGCAGGAGTATCCGTGACTAGACCTTACCTCGAAAAAGCCAATGTACCCATCCCACCATAGAAAAGAGTATCACACAGCTCATTAGAGCCATGATGTAAAGGCTTCTCATGTTGGTGCCTGAATGCATTCTGACTTGAGGCTTGGTGGTTGTAAACAATGCGATTGAGCTCATGAATTGGGAGGATTGCTCTTGAGAAAATAAGACAAAAAACGGAACTGGCCCGTAGACTATATATTCGAGATACAACACAGTGGCAATGCGTCGGGACCGGAACGGGTACACCTCGGTTTACACCGATTTCTCGGTCCACAAATCACTGTCCCGTTCAGAGGACCCGACTTGGAAAATCGAGGTACTATATAACTTGCAAAGCCCTTGATCAAGGAAGGAGTTGGTGCTGGACGGATGTACACAAAGAGCAATGGATCCATACGAGGTACATAATCGCTCCTTCATTCAATATTTAAGCCCACTGACCATGCCGAAGCTCGCTATTTCCCTAGCAAACCACCTGACAAGCCTAAAGCAGCTGGACGATGGAAGTTTCCGTGACACCATTGACCAGGCTCAAATGATGCTTCCCGGGGAAATTCATATCTATCGTTCAGGACGTGACATCTGCATCAGTCTAGGTGATGCTTCTACTCGCAAGAGAGTGTCTATTGGGAGTTACGCAAAAAGACATGGCCCGGGAAAGTCTATTTGGACATTAGATAGCTAAGATGGGTGAGACAGGCGATAAAATATCCTACCGAGTCCCGTCCTCGAGTGGAATCTGCGACTCAACGGTCGAGGTGCTAGGTCCCAATAAGTAGGAGTCTTCTGACAATGTGATCTCTTATTGCCCGGTCTGCCTCCATTGAGCCGGCCAGGGAACCCGATTGAAAGTTTCAATCATGAGTCAGGGTTGATACTCTTCTTACTGCCTTTATGAAGGCCATTCTTTCGTTCCATCTGGTGAAGTCGAAATTATCCAAATACAGAATCTACCAGCTTGCGAGTTACCATTCACTCCTCAGCACATGTCCAATATACCACCATGTATCTATTTGCAATTTTCAAGATGTCAAATTTTCAGTTACTAGCGATAATTTTTCCTATACCGTCTTTAAGATGCCTAGAAACCCACACAACATATCCACAATGTGTGATGCTCAACTACGCTTTGAATGGTCTCATTCAACGCTTCTCAATGGCGCTCTGATCTTCAAATATCATACTTGATGTGCAAAGTCTCTACGTCTTAAATGATATTCATCAATACCCAAGCACCATAAAACCGCACCAGGGGTTGCACTACCATCCGGTGAAGTTTGGTCATACGAACCTTATCGTCTAGACTCGAGCCCTTCAAATACGTACCGTGTACGCTGGAAGCTGTGGTTTTGATGAGACTCGAAGCATCCCATGCCATTTGAAATGTGCGTGCTTCTTCAAATGTCTGAGTGCTAGAGAAACGCAGAGTAAGCATCGAGAATAGTGCTACCCGTCGTAACGATAAAGCAAGGTAAAGTACTCTTTTCAATCGTAGAGATATTGTTGGTGATAGACTGTAGAGGCGCGTAGGAGGTTTTTCAGACTAGGGAGGTCCATCGCAGAAAGTATGGAAACCGGGGAGCCCTTTAAGAATACGGTTGATATCAGTTTGTTTTATGCACTAATGTTATACATAATTTTGTGACAGGTGCTGTGATCTATACTATCGACAAGCGAGACTCTGGTTGTGAAGGCCTCGTACTCTGCAAATCAGCATCACTAGAACTAATCGTATCTTGAAAAAACATCACTATCCATCCAACTCGGCCAGTCCACCACATCAAAGCTGTCCCAAATGTCTTCTTGTGAATAGATAGACATGGCTTCGACGTAGCTTTCGAAGTCGGTTGGTGTACCTGGACAATCATCTGGCGTAGCGGGCTCTTCGGAGAACTCCAGGGAGGGAGGATGAGGTGTTTCCAAGGCATTATCCCGAAGTATACTTGGTAGAGCCATTGGATTCTCGTTGGAGCGGTGTGGAATCACGGCAACGTACAGATTGCCTTCTGTATAAGTGGCGTTAATGTTTGGAGGTAGCCATTGCCGTGTCTCAGCTATCGTTTTCTGCCGGCTGCTGGAGTCCAGCGTCATTAACTGTTTCAGGATTTCGGCGAGATACAGAGCGAGCTCGAGCAAAGTCAGTGCTAAGATTAACACGTAATGGCCATCGAATTACCTGTGTGGTCATTTGTTCCCTTTCTGCGTCAAGGTCCAACTATGCAGGCTTTAGCTATTTTTTAGTGATAACGAGAAACATAATCATACCATCGATAGTGCGCGAAGTCTATTGGTTGACATGTTGAAGCTGATGATAATGATTCCTCTAATTTGTTGATATATTTTTCACTATATATAACTTGCCGCGTCCGCTCGTAATTGGTGTTCCCCTCTCTCGCACATACAAGACAAGCTCAATGACAGGTAATTATACGAGAACATTCAAAGAATAGGGCTGGATCGTTCCGAGTTGAAAATGAGTTCGCGAATCCGAATAGGAAGAAGTCGATTCGAAATGAGACCTCCGAGTGATCTTGAACCGGAACAGCAATGCCCCACAGCAGATTAAAAAAACGTTATGATATTGACGGATCCGAGAATCGGATTCAGCAGTCTAAACCACAATGTACCAGCTCGATTTCAGAGTCATGTTATCAGTGACTGTCGAAAGGGCTTGTGCACCACTCGATCTGGTCATACCATAGCCTATCTTCAATGTCATACAGCATGTCCTCGTCGAGGTAATATCCTGATTTTAGGTTACGAACCGAGTTTCCTTCTAGGGGACTTGGGAGTGAATATCCATCGTTTCAGTCTCGGGTTCCATTAGTATTGCAAATGAGCTAAATCAAGAAGGTTTATTATGTACCGTTGCTCCATAATGATTCTTCTTGAAGGATTCGTGGGGAAAGAAACCGGTCCCGTCCACACTCTTCTCAGTCAGAACTGGGTCTATAAATTGAGCGCCTGGCGCCTTTGATTTCCCAGATGCCCACGTCAAAATGAAATTGTTTCCTATCGTTCTTATTCTGCTTGGCAATGCACTTGCATTCAACCTCGGGCCTTGTCCCTTGTTAGGTCCTCTCAACGCGTGTTTGCCACATCGGAAGTCTTCCTCCATCTCTACTACATTTTCTACGGTATCATCAACTGCTTTGACAGAAGATCCACATAGTGCAAGCATCCCATCGAGTAGTTCCACCTTGTCTCGGTCTTCTTCGGTTAGCGAAAGCCCTGGCCACCAACAGCCATCTGTCACTCCACGTTCCAGCTTGTCCACGCGTGTGATTGTCGTCACCAGCACCACCACTGTTTGGGAGTCAGCTTAGACGACCGATTGTACATCCATTTCTTGCCTGCAATGTGCTATCCGTTATTCGCGTGACTGGCACTGCAATTTTCCGAGATGAAGAAGCTTGATAGCACCTCCCCATTGGCGTGGTCGCCAGCACGCCCGCAGTCATTTCGAAAAACACTGATTCACTGCAGAGGCAGAACCATTCCGGAAGAGCTCCCGTGATTCAAACCGTACTGCGTGAGATTAGGGCCAGGATTCACGTTCTGAGATGACCACCATCATCGACTTGGACACTCCAGTGACGAGCAGGAAAGTATGGAATAAATCGTTTATATTGCAAATATAAATATAAGTAAAAGTTTTTGTGCTTAAGTTTTAATGTGTACTCGGGCATTGCCGTCTCTTGTACCTGTCATGGACAGTTTCAAATCCAGCCTGCTCTACCCTATAGAGGAGGTGACCCCTCTTGATCACCAGATTTTACGTGCTGGAGGCTCCACATCTACTCTGGATCAACTTCCTTCACGCCTTCAACAGTCCAAATGCCAAAGGTCTCTGGGCCTTAGGGATGAATTGGAAGAGCTGGCGTACGAGAATAGCTATCTCAAGGCGGAGCTTGCATGGAACAAAGAGACTCGACAAGTGCTTATGCGTTTACACGGCAGGACCCTCGAAGCTGTATCCAGCTTGAGAGAGGCCTTGACCGAAACCACCTCCCAGCTGCGGCGTTGCGAGGAGAGATATTTAGAGCTCTGGGGAATTGCACCTGGATGTCAGAACCCCGAAGGGATGATCTAGAGTCGAAGTAGCCATTTCATGGATCAGCGCCTGGTTCTGTCTCTCCTCAATATTTTGGCAACTTTGGTTCTGCTCGTTATCAGATCATCTCATGACGTACTGTCTCTCTACACTCAAGTATACTGTACACCTTTCAGTTACTGGTGTCTAAAATGTTTCTGGCCTTGAAGTTAAGGTCTTGTGGTGGACTGATCATTTTCAATATTTGTTTGGATCACCGGATCACATACCAAAAGAACGTCGTTTCCAGTACGGTGTCCGGCATCGTCTTCGCATCTAACGATCCGTACAGTACCTTGACCGGATCGGTCACGATTTTCATATTCAAACAATACAGATGACAGGAATACCATCTTTAAAGACAGGGTCTGATTGACAACTGGATCAGGGTATCACGGTTTTGTCCGACTGGTTCATTGATATATGAAGAAGCCCCCGTGCTATGACTGAAATGCGAGTTGTTTGCAAGAGAGTCCATAGAACCAGATACAAACCATGCTATTCACAAAAGCTTCATCCGATGCTCATCCCTGGCTAAACAATATCTTGTGGATAACTTCAGCAGTAGCCGGTTTTGTCTCAATTGCACTGGCACTCTCGGTGCTCTTAGACCCTGAATTTGCCGAATCCGGTGTCTCCATCTTCCACGTATTTAGTTCTCTCCGTTCAAGTCAACTGTCGCTGATGAACAAAGTTCAATTTCTCAGGTCTCCTCGCTACCCAGCTTCACTATGAGCGAGAGCTGGAGTTACTGTCTATCCCGGAGGCTTCTTCCGGTGACGTCCCGCCGATAATCGCCCCCGCGGTGGAAGGCGCTACGTCTGATATTCAAGCTGCACAGACTGTTATCAGCTCCGCTCTACAGGCGGTCGCAACAGATGCTGCGACAGCCGTACAGTCAGGTCTGAGTACGGTGGTACCACAGAATATGTCTATCGGACTCGGCAAAGTCTGTTTCGGGTGGGAAAATAACTCAACCCGGGACTGTCGCGGTCTACCTTTCAATATCTCGTCCGTGGTTCCCAGCACTTTGTCAGGAACTCTGAGTGTTCCCATACGACAGCTTCAACAGATCGAGAATAAAGTGGTATCTGCAATCTTAGAGACAGTCCGGGGGGCGCTTATTGCGGGAATCATTCTGCTCCTCTTGTTCTTTCTCTTACTCCTCTTCTGGGAGTTTCCGAACGACATGTGGCGGCGGGCTTTGATGACTCCCTTAGGGTTTATATGCTTGGTGGTTCCATGCTTGATCTCCACAGCAGTTATTTTTACGGTACAATCTGATATCCGGCACACAATTGACGATGGATTCTTGATATCCATGCAGGATGGTGGTGCTAGCAACCTCATCTTGGTTGGGTTCATTTTCTCGATTCTGATGTTTGGCACGACAGTAGGCACTACCTTAGTTTAGAGTCAATGTCGTACTTGTTGGAACTCTTTTTCGACTTTTAGCTGGTTTCACTACTGTCACGGGGAACGGATGACGTTTCAATGTATAGGCGGTACATTACTCTTCCAGGCTGAGGTATGGAAACCCAGCCTGTTCTAGCATCCTGGGATGTTCAAATTCAGGGGCTACCTGTGCTGTATTCTTGCATACTCCATGCCCCATCACGGCTTATCATATTCTTGGAGATTTATAGGCAACTCATATGCATATGTTCACGTGGAGACTAGCTTAATCTAAGTTTTCTTCAATACAAAAGGAGCTGGTTGTCACTCCTGCTATCAACGCACGCAAGCTAAACCATCTCGCTGTCACCAGAGGCAAAAACAGATCAGAAGATCAAGAGGCTGGATGATATATCTGTTTGAAGCAATAGCAATACCCTATCGGTCCACTCTCGGAGATTCCAGGGCAACTGCAAAAACGTCTTTCCGATGAAGGAGCTAGTGCTTCTCCGATAAGGCGGGAAGTTCGCACGCAAATTCAGTCGCAGAGAATTTGCCTTGCTCAACGTCGCATACCATCCAACAAATATACTAGAAACTATTAGTCGAATTCGTGAATCAAGAGATGGTGTCACTGGTAAAGAACGAGAGACATACCTCGGCAATCCGCATCCCCAACCACAGACATCGTCGGATCTGTTCGTCAGTCTCCGATTGAAGCCCAATGAATCGTTTGCCACCTTCACGTGCCTTGAAGAAGAAGCCTGGAGGATAGCAGAGTCTAGCCCAGGTAATACCATTGATCCTACGGTCCTCTGGCAGTTCCAGGTTCTGTACAGGAAAGTCTGCGTTTCCAATCTTCAACAGATCAGTATCTGACGAAACTAGCGCAGTAAGATACGTAGCCAGCCGTTCCCAAGGCGCATCTACTTGAATGCGGGACATGCATTCTGGAACCATTGCAAGACACCACAAGAGAACCAGGGAGATATGAACACTTGGCATCATATGTGGATCGGCGAGACGGCCAAGGATCATGGATAGAGTGGTAAACGCGAGGTCAGAGGCCAGAGAGCCTGCTTCACCACTACTACCGATACTACCATCTTTAAATAACCCGAAGGTCGATGCCAGGTGGTCGGCAACTAGGCTTCTGCCAGCTTATATATGCTTTCTTAAGTATCGCTAATTTTGTCACCTGTGTAAGTCTAGCCCGATTGAATCAAGCTAGAATAGCTGAGTCGTCGCAACCATAGTCAAATAGAGCAGCATAATTAGAGGCTGTAATATACACACCCTGTTCTCGGAATAGAGGACCAACTCCACTCGCGTACCCATCAAGCTGAGACAAGAACTCGTTAGCCAGGGTTAGAATTGTAGAGACATTCTATCTTCTGAATAATATACGATGCGCTTTGACGAAATTATTTAAGGCCTTAGTGTTGTGATAATTTGTCGCAGCATGAACAGGGTCTAGAGGGTGCTCAAAAAAGTATAACATACTATGACGCGCATTGGTAAGAGGCTGCGCACAATAATCAAAGATTTAGAGTAATAGAATAGCTGTTGCAGCACATTCGGCCAGGCGAGTACTGCTAGGTGATGCTGGATTCAGCCAATATCCGGATTAAGATCAGCAGCCTAATTATACCAGTACCGGGCGACATTAGTATAGGTTTCTCTCACCCGTGTGCCTGCTTTTTCTATGGCCATTCTGCAGCGTGCCAGCTCTCCTAGACACCAAATCCATTTCTCTTCAAATTCTGGGACACTCTCCAACAAGAGCGTCATGATCGCATAAGCCATATATAAAAAGGCTAATAGATAGTTACGTGATAAGGGCAACTCCTTTCGCAGCAGGTCTAAGAATGGTTGTATGTCATGTCTCCACATTCTCGCTGGCATCGAGTAGGCTTTAGCTAATCCCTTCTGTGCGTCGCTTGCTGCGGGATGATTCGAAACGAGGAAGAAGTCGACAAATTTGTATAAAGCCATCCCTAATAGCGCAGCGATGACTTGCAATTGTAGTGGCGTAAACTTGTCCGGGTTTTCATTTTGTTGCTTGACAATTTCGATACATTTCTTTTCAACCACGAACAATTCATCGTAGATCGCCGTAAGTTCATGATTCAGTTGTTCCTTGGTTACTGGAGGTGTATTGGGCTGCAAACATATGCCCCCACTGGCCGGCTCGAAAAGCTGAGCAACAGGAGAAAGATTTGGCATCTGTCGAAGGGATAGGGCCACCGTTCTAACGCGAGATTCGGTCCTGGTCTGGTCGAGAGCCAGAAAAACAGCGGATTCGGGATTTGGATTCTGTTGAAGCGTGGGAGCCACGGAGTTACTGCAAGCCGCAGACTCTTTTTCATCTTCGCGTTTACTGCTCATAGTTGCCCGAGTATGATAGATACGCCGGTAAAGCTGTAGTCCTTGTGGAATAATTTGTCCGCAAACAAATCACGGAAGATCTTGTGGAGGTAGGAGTAATCCGGCTAGGTGTGGAATTCGAGAGACCGGACATGTTTGAAATACTCCCCGAATGCGCTAGGCAAGCGATGACAAAGAACCTCACTATTCATTTTCTTTTCTCCGAAAATGCGATACATCTCCTCTGTATCACCCTTTATCCCTTGCCAAAGAAGAGAACCACGGATCAGTTGAAGGAGAACGACACCGAGGGAATCCATATCGTCACGACGAGCATGTCCGATCCCATCGTGGACATGCAGACTCGCATAACGAGCAGTCCCCACCAACGCGTTCCCACCAGATTCTGCGGTGTGAGCACCAGACTTGGGGTCACGGTACCGCTTAGCCAAACCCAAGTTAGTAAGATAGACCTGCCGATCATATATTTCACTGCCAACGAATATGCTCTCGGGTCTGATGTCACGGTGAATATAGAGTTCGGAGTGGAAGGATTCGATGAGAGGAATGAGTTGATCTGCAAGTGATACCACAGTCCTCAGAGTGAAAGTGCCGCCGCACTGCTGGAGTAACTCCCCCAAATTAGGTCCGAGGTGGTTCATGACCATGGTATGGTGATCACCTTCGGTACCGAACCAACGTAGGGGGGGATACCACCAACATGGGCGAGACTGTTGTGAACATTCGCTTCGTGTTCCAGCTGGGGGTGTGCTGCATTGACATGCTCAATCTTGATGGAAACAATTTCTCCGGTTTCGACGTGAGTACCTCTTGTGTGATCAGTATTCCACAAGTCGATATATGTTAAGGTTACACTCACCTTGATAGAGAGTACCAGCAACCAGGCCAATAGCGGTCATTTCGAATTACAAGTTTGATTGAAGACCTGATGAGAAGTCGCAAACCCATGATTGAATCAGCTGAACGATCAATCAAGGTGTGCGTGATATAATGGGGCACAAGAAGTGCGGGAGAGCTCTGTTTATGCGCCTTTCTGTCTTTTGTCAGCCCGCATCTGCTCCCAACTGTGTTTTGATTGCTAGGCACGACACCGCCGATGTGATTTTAGATCATACAATGATAACAAGTGCGTCCTGTGCCCAGGCAACATTTGACCATGTATGGTGTGGGTCATAGCTGGGTGAAGCCACCCTTAGCTCGATGCAAGTCCAACGTATGCTCTCTTAGGATGCCTTCAAAAAGAACAGATTCGGGTCTACACAAATGGCGCGGTGCCGTGGGTGTCCGAGGTTCTTATCTAGCTCTTTCGAATCTGATAGAACAAGCCCGTGCGTAGAGTGTGCCACGAGTCTGCAATCATCGCAATGAGGAGTACTACGTATGCGATTTCTCATCAGTGTTGTATTATACGATGATAGCCGAATGTAGAAGGCGTGGTGCTGTGTTCTTTATGACCCGAGTGTTTCGAGCCCTCCGCTGTCTGGCACTCATTCAATTCCACTTTTATACCTTCTTGGTTAAATTTTGAAAGCATCGCTCACAGCCTTCAGCGGTTGCCAAGTATTGGAAATTTCGTGAGCCGGTCGCGAAATACGGTTTTACACTAATACAAGAACACTTAGTTCCCCTAGAACCTATGCGGTTTGTGGTACGATTTCCTACTTTCTGTGTGACTTTTGATACTGTATGGAATGATTCAATCATTGTTCGTGTTTTACCGCATCCTAATGAGATTCCAACCGCAGTCGACCCGATTATGCTTTGTCCTATCTGGTTCTAGAGTCTATTCACTATGAGGTGGATTTCTTGGTAAATCAGCGCTTGGCTAAGACTACAATCGGCATCGGATATGCTTTCACGGGTCTAGGGATGAACGACTCACTTGCAGAGGCAGTGTATTGATCTGATGTGAGCGATCGGTGACATGTGAACCGATGGCTTTTGCAGGTAGGCGCCTTCGTTTTAAAGGTTGATGGTTATGTACTTCGCGGTAATGGCGCGCTCTGTTCGAGCTCTTTAGATAGTTGATCAGCAATTATGTGACCCAGCCAGACTGAAAAGTCGATGCTCACATTGCGAAAGGACTTGTCGCAATCTCTGTACTCACACGCATAGGGCTTTTCACCGGTGTGAATCCTGGAGTGAATTGTAAGAGTACCGATCTGATTGAAGCTCATGTAACAACCAGTCTCCGTACAATCATACGGGCGCTCCCTTGTGTGGATAAGATAGTGTCTTTTCAGCTGCCATTTGTCTTGAAACCACTGGTCAACGTTGTTAAATACAAACTCCTTTCGATAAAAATAATGGGCATGGACTGTATCTACCTTTCTGCAATCCTCCCACGGACACTGATAGAATGTTCCATCATCTGTATCGACGCAATTTATACCAAAACCGAGTGAAATAAGGACTGAGACGCGCTTTTCATGTGAAGAAGGAACGGAGGCGGAATTGTAACTGGTCTGAGGGTCCGAAACTGAAGGACTGGAAGTAGAGTCAGCCGTAGGAGATTTTGATAAAGGTTCCGGATCACCGGAAGGATTTCGAATCCGGCACTTTTGAAGAAATTCCAACCCTCGTAATAGTGTAGCAAATGATCTCAATGGTTCTACGGGCTTGGCCTGGTATCTAATAGCAAGCATTGCTCTGAATCCATGTGACTGGACTTGACAGTGAAACATCGCTTCAAACCGAGATACAGCTGATCGCAAAGAGCGGTCGAATTCAATTGGTGACCACTGTATCCTCTTTTGAATGATTTCCAGATCATACGCAAGCTCTGATGGCAGATTCCGGAAGGAGGTCATACTCAGCAATTGATGAAGTACTTTGAAACTTGTTGGAGTCATTTGACATGTGTGAAAGGCGTGAACGAGAAGAATGAGATCTCCTTCAACACCGGCTGACAAAAACCATGGAGGGCACAGAGCAGCTAATGCATATATTGACAGGAGCCATTGCGTTGGTGAAAATATCTCACTAGTTTTGTGAAAAAGCAAAATATGTTGAACATAGATGGTAACCCGTGGAGAAGCAAGATACTCTCCAAATTGGGCAAGATCCGTCGGAATTGGTGGGAGCTGTATAAGCCAAGTAGTATGCTTTCTAGTCCTAAAATGATCGTAAGACATGAAACTGTCACGAAGAGCAAGGATTATGTAACTTACCATTGCAACACCCCACGCGCAGCCTCTAGCTGGTGTGGAGGCAATGTGCGGCTCATTTCGAAAGTCCTGTCGGTATTGCCAAGTGACCTTGGAATAGCCTTGTTGCTAGGAACAGTATCGGCCATGAGACTGTGAAGTATGATACAAAATCTCTCAAACCTCTCCAAGGGCAAAGCCCTTGTCGAAAGTTCAAAATCCATAATCTGAAGATTGCCGATCATAGGGTGCCATGGGTTCTTTTCTAATAGTTGCTGCGTCAATACACGTGTCGTCGTCAACAGCGGCAAGGTGGAATTTAAGCCGTTGATGCGACATCCGAGTATCGATATCTGAGTGTCAAGAGGATCCAGAATGTCTTTATATGACTGTTTTTCCGATAAGAGTAGACGGAGTATTCGAAACATCCTTGCGAAAGTTGCTTGGTCCAAGCTGCCGTTCTGGACCGCCTCCAGCCACAGCTGTAAATCTTGCGATGTCTCTGGTATATCCCTCAAGGCCCCTGGAATATAGATTGAGCATAGTGCTGCAAGACCGCACAGAAAAAACATATTGTATCTTTGGTTCTGATGGTCGATAACGCGCTGAAACAAGTATTGTCGAATCTCAGAAGCTGTGGAGGACAATATGAATTGTTTGTAATATGCGACGCTCACCAAGGGAAATATTCCATCATGGCGCTTTCGACACCTGTATTGATGTTAGAAAGAAGAATCAAAATGCTCAATCATATGTACTCAGTGAGTATATCGTGTGCTGCAATAATTGCTTCCATCGATCCGGATGGCTGATGGACAAGATACTTGCTTTCTCAGCTTTTTGTCGTCGTACCGGACAGAGTCATGCTTGCAGAGCGGGGAGAGAGAGCCTCGTTAAATATTCACGGCCGACCATCTCCACGGTCCCCGCAGCAGTAGAACCAGACCTTCGCTGCAACGAAATTTTCAGCTTGCATGATGCATAATACGTAAAGCTCGGCTAGTTCACAACCGCGCATGACTAGTATAAGCTCAAGCACCGCCATTGATCACAAGGACTCTCAAGACAACATTTAAGTAGTATTGACCTTTGTCATAACAAGGGACACTACATTGTGGTACTATCAGTTGAAACTCGAAACAGTGACTCCGACAGGGATAGTTGGTAAGAAGCACAACGGAAAACATTAAATTGGTTCACGTTGCAGAGGACTCTTCCACTGAGCTCTGAAATTGAGTAACTCCGTTGCTTTCAGTTGAAAGTCTGCCGCTATAGAATAATTGCCAAGTATGCCTGGAATGAGCCGCCATCAATCATTCTACTATCAATTGCTTTTCGGAATCACTGAATCTATATTCACGGCTACGTCCTCGTTCAGATCGTCATACCGACAAGAAAAGCGAGTCGTCACGATATCGTGATAAACATAGCATCATCCTTTTCCATTTTCCTCTTGCACCAGCATCGTATTGTGTCATTCAGAGCCCCAATCATCGGAGCTAATTCCATATGATGTTCGTCGTCCAAGTCAATGCACTGTCCAACGGCTTTCCAGTTCAAAAATTAGCTGCATATTAGAGCTTTGGCGACAAAGAGATGAGGATCTTACCATCAAGGATTTCCTCTTCCCAAATTCCTCTTTCGTAGTCCACCAACCCATGTGGTGCCAACCAGTCACAGAATCTTATCAACTCTAAGCCCAGATCCTCCAACGACCACGCATCTAACAATTGAGTAGATCCTAGCTGCAGTATTTTGCTGTAAATGATTTCATTGACTGAGTCCTTCTGCTTTTGGAACAATGAAAGCCAACAGTAATTGAAGGTCTTCCAAAGGGGTAGATGCACTATATTTGTCAATTCGTTATCTCGAAAGAGGCCTGTAATACCCCAGATATCGTGAGTTTTGGAATATAGACCGTGAAGGATAATTTCAATCCGCTAACCTAGATCTTTTGCATTTTCTTCCAGCCAGTCAATCAAATTGAGCAGTGCAATACAGGCTTTGTCCAAGCGGGCAGCGGCTATGTCGTAAAATGCTTCGCGCATTGACTCGTTCCACTGATTATACCGAATGTCAAAGTATGCAGCGTTTATACCGCAAAATGCCTCAAATAATCGTATGTCCACAGCAATACAATCGCTTTCATTGAAATACTCCGTTTGGTCGTGGACGCTGTGCCGATCATTAGCAACGGGGACGTGAGAATACGGTGCAATTGTAGCTCCGTGCTGATTGGAATTCTGAAGCATATATGTGTTATTCTGAGAACTTTGTGCGAAGGGCTTCATGTTCAAGATTCATGGTCTAATCATGATGAGATTGTCGGAAGGCAAGTCAGGCTCACAGTACTTTACTGAGATATGGTCATGGACAAAAATCAATCAAACCGCACATACAATTTTCTGCACCAATAAGATCACGTCTATAGACTGTGGATGATCCATAATCTCGCAGTGCAAAAACTGTTAGTCTACCAAACAGTCCTTGGCCAATCCAAAGCTACACTATACTGAGCCGACCTGTCTGGCCAATCTCGCTGTTTTAGTCTCTTGCTCTTTGTTTGGATAGAATCACCTTAATACAAGGTCAGTGGGCTTGTCACTTGATCGGGCGTCTTATGAAGTCAGGAACCCTAAGTATTTATTCCTAGACCTACGGGACACAGCGGCCATAATCGCCGTTCCTTCATCTACTATAGATAGATATTATGCACGATGAGAATGCGGTTCGGCGGGTACTTCTACGGAGATTTGTTGAAGTGGATATATCCATTAATCTCATGTGCATATCGTGCATCATCCAGAAGCTAGGGTACACTGGGTTGCTTGGTGGTACGCCACCTTTCAGCACTACCTGACGGCTTAAACCCGATCGGACGACTTAATTATACCGGCCTGACGAGGAGGCTAGACACTGAGTAGCTCATGAGATTTTTAAGGCCTTAGTGATTTAAGGAAAACAAAATAATTGCCTGGATATATACAAATGATTATATAGTGCCAGTAACGGGACTTTCCCAATCGTCCTCTTCGCGAGCCTTACTTAAAGCTGTTTTGAGCTTCTGAATTTCGACGTCGCGAAGCCCTATTTCTTCGTCACGAAGTCCTATTTCCCTTTGGAATACCTGTACCAATTTTTGGATTGTATTCTGCTGATCCCCGGAGTAAATGCACAGTGTGCTTATTATATCACTATGATTGTCAGTAGCTCCAACGTCAGCTATGGCGGGCAACCTACATTGGTTGGAGTGGTAAACGACTTTCCTGAGGAGCTATGACACTAGGCCTCAGTCGCCTATTATGTCCTCCATCTGTTGAACTTGCAGGTCGCTTCCGCGTTCCGGGCAGTGTGTGACCTTTTATTAGTGTCAGTTATATTTCATGTACGAAAGAGGTACATGCTACCATCGTTCTCTTCATTTGAATGATCCTCCACGATCTCAAAGTTGCTGCGAGATTCATTCATTATGTCAAGGACAGATTTCGAAGTCATAGTATCCTGCAATTCGAATGACATACACCTTCTTATAAAGGTGGCAGCTGCCATGGACTGGGTATCTTTGTGCCCGGCCCTGGCCTATCAGATCAAGCCAGTGATAGTCTCAAATTCCAGACAGTCTAGTGGAAATGAGGGTATTGATTTCTCCTTTGATACTAGCCAATCAATGAGGATATTGAACAGTTGGCCATGGTAGCTTCTATATTTACGAACCAATCATAGATCGATTATCGACTTGATTTGGAGACTGCAGCGTCTATGGAAGATAATACTATGAATGAGGTCTGTCTATTTACCACAGCCTCGTTTAATGAGAAGAGCACCCCATGAGGCACCAGTCAGTTTGTGTAGGCTGATCATCTTTCTTGTTAAGGATTTCTGTTCCTTTAGGCGATGATTCGTCTCGAAGCTCTTGTTTCATTATCTCCACTTCAGGGTAGCTCTGTAGATTTACGAATTTCTAGTAGGGTCTGATCCCACCGATGCATTGACCAGTGACTGTGAAGTACCAAATTAATTCTGACTGGGAATGTTGGCGAGAAAGCGAGGGTCTCACTGTCAAGTGTTTCCTCTTCCCACATTCCTCTTCTGTAGACTACTAAGCCTCGCGGTTCATCCAGTCACAAAGTGTAATCAAAAATACCCACTAGCTATATCCATTGTTCTAACTATAAACTAGTAGCTGTCTGGATTATTGGCGCCTGGACTTTAGAATACGGTGAAACTGTATTTCGTATACGTTGAGATTGTAGGGTACTTCCGCATCGTGCTAGTAACATCATACTGAAGTTTCACAGCTTAATATACAGCTAATAAGTTCGATGTAAAGTTGTGCAGGTTATGTCTTCACGTGGCGTTTCTCACCTCTACCATGTCCAAAGTCCTGTCCCCGTCTCAGAGGCTGGCCGGTCCAAGGCCCCACGGAAAAGTCTCAATTTTCAGATTTCTAGAAGAACCTGACTTTATCTCCCAAAGTTTAAACAATGGCGATGTTGCTGTTCAATGTGACCTTCACTCTAGAATGTGGTAACCCCGCTTTCTACGTGCTTGTAACCTATGTTATTGTAAACTAGACATTTGTTCAAAGGACATGTAGTAGTTCATCTCTTAAGTTCAAATTAAAATATTCGCGCGCAATATCGGGCTGTAGCTGTTGCTCTAAGCTTCCCCCATTCCCAGTCCCAAATCAATGATACTAAATCAACACACTAACTAAATTTACACCATCACGCGGATACCTTAGACCATGTCAGGTAGGGAGTAAGAAAGCAACCATGTCCAAGCATTCAACCACACATAAAATAGAATCTTTAGACCGTGATCTTCTTGAAGGGGCTTTTGTGCACAAACTCTGTATCTATAGATCATTAGCCGCCGTTCCAAGGATTGATTAATGACCCACTTACAGTATCAGATGGTCGCCCTCTTTAAGCTGACCTGCCGCAAGACAAGCTTTCAAGCTCGCCTCATTCTTCAGTGACTGGGGAGCATCTGGAGCTACTAAGAGTCCATTTGCATAGGCGTTGAGACTACGCCGAACGAGATCCATGTTCTGGAAGACGTCAACAGATATCTTCTCCTGAATGATATCTCGGAACCCTGCACTCTGCAACTGTCTCGAATAGAGTGGTGCTATGTTCAATGGTGTACCTCGATCTTCAGCCGCGCGTTGAAGATCGGTCATCAGGGAGGACAGGTATGTGGTCTCCCGCTCTTCTCCATATTCTATCGTGAAACCGTAATCCAGCAATTCGACATAACCTCCTCGTTTGAGCATGCGGTATACGTTCCCCAACAACTCGTCCCACCTTCGAACACATCTAGCGAATTGATCAGTCATGAATTCAACTATGTATATCAATCTCATCTCACCCATCCATGTGACTGATATGAACCAAATCAAATTGGTGGTTATCGTAGTTCAAACCATCATGAAGATCACCTAACTGCCAGGCGAGGTTCGATGGACCCCATTCCGGTTGAATGTTAGATATATCAAATCCAATGACGGATGCTAAGGGATAAGCACTGACATGGTTAGTCGAAAAGAACCTATGTCGCTCCAAGAAACTTACCATGCAATTTCTATAGCCCATCCTCCTGTCCCGGTGCCTATATCTAAAATTTGGCAGAATCTGTTAAGCTTGGACCGGTGAAGTGGTCCTAATAACACTCTTTCCCTAGATTTACTGTTAACATGTCTCTTGGAAGATCAAAAGAGTTATGTACCTCTCCCACATCTAATCATTAGCTGGATAAGACATCTTCACAAGTGAGGGGTAACATACATCATCAAGACGATCCGGTTCATTATCACCTGCCAAGCTATTTCGATTAGCTGGAGTCGTGTGTAAATTCAATCTGTACTGACAAGTACTAACTTCAGTTAGCTAAGTTATAACTCTTGGGGCGTGAACTCATACATCAGCGGTTCTCTGCATTTCCGCCAGATCATCAGGGTCTGCGGACACGGTCGAGGCTGCCTCATCTACCCAGCACATCTCCTCGGCGTCACCTGATACCGGATCTGAGTACGACATGGCGGTGAACAGTGCTGGGGATGATTCTACTGTGCCAGGCTGCAAGGCTGCATGCCTGGATATTTATATCCACCAGTGTATAATACATACTGTGGAGAATGCTCTCCTGCATACCGCTCGCCAATCACTCGAGTTTTCACTTCACCATGGACCACAAAATACGAAGGCCGATTCGAGGGCGAGAACAAATTGTTCTAGACCTATATTTCAAAGGATACAACTTAGCCAATGGGATCTGCCGGGGATCCTCCAGTCGGTATGACTCCCCGTTTTTGGAAAAAGCCTCTGGATCGAGCAACGCCCCATGGATTTGGTGGCACACTACTCGATGGTAGTTTCTAAGTATTTGTCAAGGCGGAGCTCTTCATTTCTCATAACCCTGCTAGAGATTTCATCGACAAATGCATGTTGACGCGCCACGTTGCACCACATCAGACAATCCCTGAAACGCCACCTTACTATTGTAATTTAGTCGTATATGTGTAAGTGGAGATCAAGTCTGTTCTTTACTCCTATCCAATCGTGGAAGCTATTAAATTGTATTTTCCTGTTGCGATGCATCAGCAACCACCCACCAGAAACGAGACATACCGTGAGATGGTCACAATGAAGAAAGCCTTCTGTTCATGGCTTGAGCCAGTAATTCTTACGTCTTATTGCTATATGCAAGGAATCTTTTGAGAGATAAATAGACAGACTCTCACCAGAAGTCTGAGGTCGACAAAGGAGAAATTGGTCTTCTGTATCTGAGACCCCACTCTGCTTCTCCTCTAACCTGAAACAGATAATACAAACAGCCAATCAATAAAAACACTTAGACCCCACTATGCTTCCCCTCTAACTACATTTGAGGCTTAACTTCACTACTCCTAACTCAACTCGATCAACAAATCATGTCTGCATCAGCTGCGCTCCTAGTTGTGTTACAGTCCTGGGTTAGAATTTGCCAATTTTTAATCAAACATGATTGGAGCTCGATCCTGTTGAAGTTTAGACTGCGCTCGAGCTACAGCTTGGAATTAGTCGGTCTCTTGCCTCAATGCAGGGGAGAGCAGCCCTGGGAGGCCCAGCTGAGACGATTACTAGGAGCACGCCACCTAGCACTACAGTACGACCGATGGTTGGCTGAAACTGGCCAAGGGGGTCTAGCACATATCGACTTGTTACCTAGTGCGTACCGGTCAAGTCTCAGTTTTTTAGAACATCACAATTTACCGCCGACTGGCCGCATTCGGAAAATCCTATCAGTGGGAGAACGTCTCTTGCGTATTGAACGGTCGATCGGTATCCCTGGTATATCGTTAATGTTGCTACCTATATTTTCTACATTTTCTGATATGTCACGAGAGAAAGAAGACGAGATCGTGAACTTGTTGAAGTCGGATGCTACCTACTCTGGGATTCTACAGACATCGTACCACTTCACAGCAGTGTTGGATTATTACCAAAATTGGTATGCACGACAGCTTATGCAGAACTATCGCGGTGTAACAACCAATCATCTCGGAAATCGCCCTCGACACTAAGCGGTATAACGAAAGTCATGAATGGATAAGCGGTTCCTGCCACCACATCGTCCAACATCGGACGCCCAGAAAATCCCTTCCAGATAAGAGTCGTATCCTCCGCGGGCTGGAATGTCCAATTCAAGTGACCTTTCATCACTAGAAGATGCCGATTCGTCAACCGAGGCTCCACCTTCCATGCCCCAAGATCAGACACGCCAAACAATTTCAATTGGCCGCAGGAGGGATCTATCTCCCCTTTAACCACCCTCAAGATTGATATCGCATCCTTAGATGGATGTGCGGTCTTTGGCTCGTTTCTTACAGTTCCGCTCCTTCCGTGCATGATGATTGGACTCTGCTCGAAAACCCACTCATAAACCACACCGAATTCGCGTCCGACGAAGGTCTCGATCCACTACACTAGGTGAGCCAATGAAAAACATCATCGAAAGTAATACTTACCTTATCCTCTAATCCCGCCCGCAGATAACTCTCGCTTTCTTGACCGCCTATGCAGTGAATGGTTGGTCCTTCAGAGCCCGTAATATCTCGGTAGCGCGCGAGCTCGAACGCATGGATGACACTAGCTATTTCTTCTTCGGAAGGCTCGGTCGAGCACTCAATGATAGTGTATCCAGTATCCATGATTTGGGCTATCGCTGTCGTAAAGCATAATGGGTCGCTAGACATAAGCGGGGTAACTGGTCTTTCATTTTCCGGCCTGTGGGGCCGATGTTCCACCCACTCAGGATTGACAAATTGGTACTGTGGTTCGTTTGACATCGTATTAAGGTGTGAAGTTTGATACAATTCTTGAGCTTTCTCTGTTGCGCACAATTGTACTATGAATCTCTCGTGACTCGAGCTATATACTTATAATTCTTTTTGATGTGAATCCATAACCATGATGAACCAATCGCCTTGTCTCCTTGGTGAATTCGGCCATGGAGTCAAATTTTTTTTTTAAAAATTTAGGCAATAGGAGAAGCTAATCGCACATGCGTTGGCGATCTAACTCGTCTACCGTAAAGTAAGCCGGGAAAAGTAGTACGAGATGAATCGTATCATGCAGAGAACAAGCAGGACGTAGCGGAAATCCAGAGGCATGTCAATGCGTCAATGAATGTACGGATGAAAGAGAGGATCGTTTTCTTCCGGTAGTAGGCGGTGTTTACTGTGATAATCATCAGCAGAGATTGATCGGACGAGTGAACGTCACCTACGCGTCTTGCATCGTGCAGATTTGACTGGACCTCTAAGCTTCCCCTGAGAGATGTATGATATGGTATCAATCCTGACTTGGATAACTGCCATGGTCGTGCGTGTTCAAGTTCGACAGATCAATTTGAATTTGGGCTGCATCGTGTACCATGTATGCATGGCGTACACATTTCTTTTATATGTTGGCCAGGGATACGCCGTGACTACGATTCGGACGTTTATCCCAGAGCGTCAAGTAATAGTCTGGTTCCAACTAATTTAGTCTCTCTTGATTTAAGCGAGAGATAATATGACAGCCTGATTCGAGTATACTCGAGGCATATTTGGCAACGAAACAAAGATAGAAAAAGAAAACAAATGGTAGAGTCTGCCTCCCAGAATAATTTAGGATTCCATTCTTCAGATTCCCCACTGACGTTCTTTTTCATCAAGCCAAATTCTACGAACTCCCAAGACCACCTGATATTCACTATCCCCCATCACGTAAATATAGTCAGGTGGTATGGAAAGAAACTCCAAAATCAAGCGTCTCCCCTGTTCGCGTTCGTTCATATTTTCTAGCATTTTCTCTAAAAGGTCGAGGATCACCCGATAAAAAAGGATCGCCATTTTCTATAGTCGAGTTACTAGTAGCCCTTGAAGTCCTTGTAGAGTACCTACTCGTATCTGAGAATCCGTCTCCATCGTTATCTGTAGTCACGTCGGCGCGTCAGACAAGAGGCGAGGGGATCTGTTGCGTTGATGGGTGCAAACGACAGCTTTTTGAGTAGTATTTATAGATGTATGTGATATCAATTCAGATGTCTGATTATCTAAGTGGTAAACTGGATGTGCGACTAGGAAATTGTAGTTATCATATGGACCTTCTAAGATTGTGGAGTAGCCCATCGAGTTAGATACACAAAACACTGGCATGCTAGTGCTCAACGGACAACCGGTTGGCCCACCCCCCTATTTTGTTGACTATGCTTCTTTCGTCATTTCCATCTTCGCCTCGGCTTGCAAATAGTCTCGAAAGCGGAGTACCTTTGGATCAATTTCTTTGGCATACAGGTCGGAAAGTGATAAGCACAGACGTAACTCCGCCAACTGGACAACCTTGAATTCCAATCCTTGTTGAACTTTCATATAATCGAGAAAGGGTACTTCTGTGTTGTTCATACTGAAGGGCTCGCAAGTTCCTGCGTCCCTAAGCCTCGTTATTGTCTCTTTGTTGAGATCAAAAAGGCAATACCAGCCACATCCTACTGGCACTACTGGCTGACAGTCGAATCCATATTCTTGTAGCCAGGTTGTGACACGTGCGGTATTTTCAGAAACCCACTTCTCGGGTTTTTTCGACGCAGATCCACATCTGCAATACATTCACCTTCGGTGAAGGCGAAAGCCTGAGAAGCTGTTCATGTTTTAGTCCCGCACCCGCAGAAGAGAGAGGGGAAAACTGACATGTATCACTGGTATAGACATTGGGACTTTCGTATGAATTTGTAATGGAGAAGCGAGCGTTTATGATCAATAGATGAAAGTACAAACGAGCCTTTGTGATCGAAAGACGGAAATTCACAAAAATAAATGAGGATCCGATTTATACTGTACTATCTGTATTCTATTTACAGACCTCATGGTACGGCTGATACATATATAGTGGGATTGTGGCTGAGTCTCTCTGTCTTGCAGTTGACCTGTCAAAGGATGATATCCGTGGAGAGACGCAGTCTCCACTCTCAATAAATGAAATCAGCTCAGCAAGTTCGGAGTGGCTCAATAAACCGTGTTGACGGGGGTCTTCGAGCGTATCTGATGGAGGTGGAGGGGAAGGTGGACGTGAGTGGATTCTGATCGTCTTGTCGAACGTCGGTAAATCTGGATAGGTTGCTGCTGGCTCCACGAAATTTGTCGGTCTCACGGTCTCGATAGTCGGTCGATTTGAGTAGACTCTCGTATTGGACGTTATTGACAAGTAGCTATCAGCTCTAGGTAGAGCCGCCGTCGTTTCGGTTTTAAAAATCAGGGAAAAGATTCTTCCCCATATCCGTCCCCACCAACTCGGCTTCGTGTCTTCATGCACAGTACACTGTTTCTCTAAATCTAGATCTTCAGGCGGTAACTTTTCTGAAGCATTGTGGCAAAAAAATTCCTCTGGGTGTTCCAACCCCTTATCTAGACTGTCCCCAGCCGGCAGGGCCTTTGACACATTCCAGTGATCTAATAAGGCCGGAGGTTCGAGATCCATGGTCGAAAAATGCAGGTTGAAGAGATATCGCTCATAAGGCATGCGGCGTACGTAGTGATTGAAAATTCATTGACTTCAAAAGGGTTGAGCTCGAGACCGCTAAGAGACTTGATTGTGTTTGTCAAGTTGCGGTGACAGTAGGACAAGGCTAGCGACCATATATATTATATGCATATACATCCACCATCACATATCAGGAGCAGAGTAGATAGCAGATGGAAAGTATGATCTTCTCCAATCATTGTCCATATCGAGTCGTATCACGTATTCTAGGTATACGACACTGATATTCCTACAAATCGTAAAGGTGATAAATTTCGTTCATAATGCACCAAACATGCAGTATAGCCGATAGTTGAAATTGTGCATTCGAGTGTTGGTCCTGATCACAACCTATAAGATCATAATTAGTCCTATGCAATAGTCCACGGTAATTAATACCCCACGAGCCCTGTATAATATGTAGGGGCGTGCTCCAGCACCGTCCTCAACTAGCCCCAGCCAGAACCTTGTCAGATGCACTGCCCTTATGCAACTAAGCGCCTAGCAATCACACCCTACATGCAGCTTCCTAGACTTGAGCGCTTTACCAGAATAGGCCGAAAATCGCACATGTGCGATTTTCGGCCTATTCTGGTAAAGCGCTCAGAAGAGACGGTTTCACAATTAAGCTGGCGGTCAAAATTCTTTCAACTGACAAAAAATGGCGGAAAATATTATCAAAAGTCTGCGGGCGCTCGCAAGCAAAATTGAAGATCTCGGGGAGGGAGCAGACAGAATTATCAGTAACGATAAGGTAAGGACTTGAATTGTGTAAGGCTGAACATCGCTAATGAAGCTCGAAGGTTCTAGCATCTGATTTCCAGGAGTTGCTAAAAGTGGTACCAGCCGAATGGAAGAAATCTGGTGAGAACAGACTATTTACACAATTGCAGAAAAACGCAAAAGACATTAGCATCAATGAGCGTCACAGGGAAGTAATTTGGAGTTGGAAAAAAACACACGAAGATTTTTGTGCGCGTCAAGCCAGGGCTACCGTCGACCCTCATAATACTTCACCATTAGATGGGTTAATTGACGGGATTGAGAGTGATGATACCGAACTTATTCTCAGCTCAGTACATTGGAGAATTTCGTTGCTGGTTATTACCGTTGTGAAAGATGTTGTCTGTGAAGGTATTACTGATTATACGGAGATCACAACATGTTTTCAATCCAATGGGCTTGTTTCAGCCAGAAAGCTCTCTTATTTGAATGAAAACATGCGCCGTTGGCTGGAAGCCGGAGGGAAGTACCGAGATCTATCGCTCAAGCTTGGTGGATATGGTAGTCTGATCTATCTCCCAGACATCGGTCGCACAAAGTAGGTGTATCTAATGTATGAAGGCGAAAGGTTACTAAAGCTTCATAGCTACGAGAAATATTACAACCCAACGCAAGAATCAGCGTTTGCTGTTATCGGTGTCCTCGCTGGATCCATTCCTCCTGCCGCTGCGAGGACTTTCGACGGGATAAATGCTCATAATGTGGTGGATGCAATCGTCCAGAGTACGATTGATAGGCTCAGTGATTGCCGTTTGATTCTTATTTCATCTGCATATGTGGGTACACAACAGTCGAGACGTACCACTCGAGTTGAAAAACGTCGCGTCAAAAACCAGTCCTCTCAGACACGGAAGAGGTCTAATAAAAATAGTCAGAACACGCCTGGGTCAAAAAGACGACGGCTTGATGTTCCCGGATCTGAAGCCGTCACGACAACAACCTGCGGTGTAAATACACATAACGAAAATACAGGAGTTAGCCAATTTGAACCGTCACCCGAAGAGGCAGCTTTGGCCCTTTGCAACATCCGAGACAGCCAACCACACAACTCACCCAGTGAGCAGTCTCCTAGATCTTATTTGGCTGAAACTCCGACCCTGGACCGGAGAAACGACTCATCTGCAGGAGCGCAAATATCATACAGTCTTTCGGTGAGCGCTGCCGGTATTACAACTTCGAGTACTGAAGCCACCGAGACTGCATCAGGCCATGACGCAAGTGATGCAATCTCATCTGAGAGGGCGTTCGTGTCCCCCCCCGCTTCTCGCCTGGGGATTCCGAGCTCATCAGCAAAATGCGACTCCCACATTCACCCAGTCAACAATGGCTTGTCTGGACAGATTGACTTACTTCCTTCCGTTCGCAATACACAATCACGCTCAACTGTCGACGCAAATCCAACAGCATTTCAAATCGAGGATACCAGTTCAGCATGTCTCAGCACAACTGGATTCGGCGGTGCGGTCTCTACTTTTCAGATCCGCTCAGGCGAGATGAATAGTGAGATATCTTCTATACAACAAATTGGAAATGGGGGCTTTCGCCATGATCAGCCAGAGTCCCACCTATTGGATAACCCTTTCCAATCTACTCCAGCTTCCAACGATATTAAGGCAGATCTAAACTCTAGATATCGCTATGAGGCAAATATGCCCGCACCGGGGGTGCATCCTTCAACGAACATGGATTTTCTCGACCCGAATGATGGCGATCTCACGGCAACCTCAGGAATACATCCTACAATGAACATGGATTTCTTGCATCCTATCGATAGTGAATCTATAGCCGTATGGGGAGTTCATCCTTCAACAAACATGGATTTTCTCGACCCGAATGATGGCGATCTCACGGCAACCTCAGGAATACATCCTACAATGAACATGGATTTCTTGCATCCTATCGATAGTGAATCTATAGCCGTATGGGGAGTTCATCCTTCAACAAACATGGATTTCCTCAACTGGAATGATGACGATCTCCTGGCAAGTCTGAGACACGACGCGGAGCCAAACCAAATCCCCGTGGACTTCGCAAGTTGATCCTTCGGGCATGTACAACATGTCTGTCTATTAAGACGTTTTGCAATCAAGTATTCAAAAGTCAATTATCCTTGTCATTCTCGGGGACACATATAATAAGACAATCTAATTCCGCAGTCAAGGTTTTGTCCTCCACGAATCGTAGGAAATCTCCTGGCTTGAGATTTGAGCCATCGACTTCGACCGGCGCGAAGGGGTAAAATAAATTATCGAATCCGGGGTCTTTGTAGAATACTGATTTTCCAGAAAGTCGCCAAAGAGAGTGACCCTAGTAGTGTTAGTAGGCTTCCAAGCAATAAACTACGAGGTATACATACCTTATCCCTGTGGCCTAGCTCCACAAGCAACGGCGCGATTTTCGTAGACCGAGCAGGATCAATGCACCTGCACATATTCGGAGAGATAGTTTTGACTTTGATCCCTTCTTCTTGAAACCATTCCGCAACTTCTCTTAGCTTGTCGAGAGCTTTGGCACTGATAGTGCGGGGTTCCATGGCCAGCTGACTGTGCCAGTTAGCTTCACATATCACGTTATGATAAGCAAGATGAGAACGAACCGTAATTATTATCCCAAACCAAGAAGAAGGAAAAGAAAAGGAAGCCTCTCGTATACAAATCAGTTAGTATTTAACTTCATGGTCTCGACATCGCGGGGCTATTACTGCCCGATGCACTTTTCTGCCATAAAATTCCGCCAATTCGCTAAATTTGGCATAGTCAACTTAGTAGACATACTGCCATTTAAGGCCGCGTTGCAGCCGGCATTCACACTGGGACAGTTAGTAGCTACGTGGAGCTAATATGGGGCAAACGGTCTTTATCCACGCACCTAAATCTTGGGTTTTGTAGATTATTCATCCCAACACAAGCGTCGAAGCGTAGAATCGAGAACTAGCACTCTACTAGTGTTGCGTCAATGTCAAATTTTTAACAGATACGTAGTGGAATTTAGCTGCCCCATTGTCTCATTAGGTCAGAGATTAGACTCAGAATTTAAGTTGGTATCGAAATGCACAGCGTCTTTTGCCAGAACAAGCCTATGCCAGCCAGTTTGCACTCAGTTTTGAATCTATTTTCCTCACTTCAATTCGACTCTATAGTCTTACTAGCTTCCGCTATCCTACACTGCCAGACGTGTCCTCTCACGTGTAACCGCTATACCTAGGGAAGCAAGGTCAAATTCTTCACGCTAGGCTCAAATCCACTCAAATAGATGGATTACTGGAACAGAATGTAGAAGAGCCTCATACACATCTACTGCGAATCTTGCCGGTGGACTTTTCTGCCGGAACATCTGCCTAGCTGACAAATCACTCCAGATAACCCTAGTTGACTGAAATGAAAGTTATATCTAACCTATATTTGGTCCAAAGAATACGTACTGGCGATATCCGCGGACTGAAGACTTCGAACCATCCATGAAGAGGGAGGAACAGTATGTTGAGAAATTAGTTTAGTGTAATTTTTTAATCTTCTTTAACGCATATCCATCTGATTCCTCTGACAAGAAATGCATCTGATCGTACCGAAGCGTAATAGCGAGATGAGACGCCATCGGGACACAATACATCTGTCAAGGAATGAGAAGAGACACCACACATAAATACTGCTGAACCCAGCTCTTATATTTTCACCCAAACAATTCTTGTTCTTCAATATTATCGATCATCTTCCAGTTACGGTCATCTTCCAGCTATGATGTCAGATGAACAACCCTTGTATATCAATGCAGAGCATTGGTTGCGACGCAGACCCACGGATGAGAACATCAAGATCGATAAGTTAATTGACGCATGTGAGCCGGAATTAAGACCAGCGCTTGAAACAATTCGTCAACAGCAATACAAAGTAACGACCAGAGAACAATTGGCAAGATTCAGAGAGAGAACAACTGGATTCAACGCAAAATCTGTTCTGGATGCGTACCACGCTAGATATCCCGGTTCTCATCTTGAACACGTTGAGTGGTCATTTGAGCGCGAAGGCCACATAATCAGTCTGACCATTTTCCGTCCGCCAGACGACGGTAAAGCTGGCGGTCAGCCGTGTGTATACTATATCCACGGCGGTGGGTTCATATCTGGGAACCGGTGGAGCGGTATCACAACAATCTTTCGTTTGATCCACGATCACAAAACGATATGTGTGACTGTGGAATATCGTCTTGCCCCGGAGTGGAATGCCCCTACTCAGCTGGAGGATTGTTACCATGGACTGGTAGAAGTGTGGAAGCAAAGAGAATCCCTTGGGATCAATGATCGGCTGCTCCTCGTTGGACGCTCTGCCGGTGCGAATCTGGCCGCCGGTGTCGCTCTCCGTGTTCGTGACAGCGAAGACGAAGAGAAACCGCTAATATGCGGCCAGATACTATCCTTTCCTATGCTTGACCACAAAAGCACGATGGCATCGGAGATATTCTCGGATTCACCGGCGTGGCCATTCTGCAACAACCAATTTGCGTGGTCACAGTACCTTGGAGATGAAGAAAAGAATGCCACAATTTATACTGTCCCTGGAATTGCAGCGGCTCAAGATCTCTGTGACTGTCCCCGAACTTTGGTTGAATTTGCGGAGGTAGATTGTTTATCTACTGAAGCCCAGCGCTTCGGTCAGAAGCTGGAAGCAGCGGGAAACGACGTTGCAATTATTGAATGGAAGAAACTCTTCCATTGTGGTGATTGGGCCCTTCTAGGTCGGCAAGATCTTTACCAGGCTGAGCTCCGATCGAGATCGGAATGGGCTGGGCGTTGCTTTCGAGATTCGTAGCGATCATCTTGTAGGAAGCGATGAGACCATAGCTATTTGTTTGCGCTTTTTGGTTTGTGATAGTTTAGCATTATCGAAATTGACGAACTGTGCGCGACTCCTTTCCGTGTTCCAGAGTATGATAGAAACGTGTAGATCGCCATGTATCACGCCTCAATGTTGGATGTATTTTTTTGATCACCGGTACTCGTTGCACCGCTGCTCATTGCAGCAGAGTGAATAGGAAAGGATATGAAGATGGTGAGAGGTAAAAACAAAGAGCACCACATAATCTAAAACCAATCATTGGAACCGCTTAGACGACGATTTGGTCGTATTCATATTTTTGCGCTAAAAGAGTTCATAGCGCTTAGACCACCCTTGCAAGCTTGCTTCATTCTAGAAAAAAAGATGGGTTCAAACCTACAATTAGTTCAACTTCTAGCAGGCATCACATACGACAGTGTATTTAAAAGACTCGAATCGCCGGCCTAATCCACGTCTCTTTCCCTCCAATATGTAGCTATTCTTTTGTCATTGGACTTCTACACCCAAACATACTATCGCAACATCATGCCACCGCTTAACGCTGCTATTATCCAACAAGACCAGCGATCTGTTACTCAGGTCAGAGTCGTTGTCCATACTACGGGCCCTGCTGGACCTACTACAAGCGACAACCATTGGTCTATATACTTGATATTGGCAAACAACGCCGGTTCTGTCCGCATCAATATGAGGGCCGAGTACGACGATCCCACTGGAATACTCGAATGGACAGATCACACATATGGCCTGACAAATTCCGCTATCTCACACTGGGATTTCCCGGTCGGTCCTGGTATCCAAGTGTTGCACGTATCCAGAACTATCTACAGTCTCGGCCGCCACAAGTATGAGATGTCTGGGGGAGGCTCTGGCTGTCGGTACTGGGTGTAAGTCCTTTCATATGCATGTCGGTGAAGTAATCAGCTCACTAGTTCTCTAGGTATACGATTATACATGATCTTGGGAGCCGCAATTATATTACTGCGCAGGCTTCTCAAATCTTATGGCCGCATCTACAGTATCAATATCATACTTCGGGAAGCAAAAGGCAACTAAATTGGGTTCAAGGTACATTTTACGCATGACATGGAGAGTTGCTGGGGTCACCAGAATACTAGCACCAGAGTTCTGTGGCTTGCTGGACAGTAGACCACGGTGGATCTATAGCCATCAGCGCCAATAGGAGTTGAATATCGATTGGGAGCGCGCAGTGTATTGTATTGTTTGTACTTACTCCATAATCAGACTGACATAGGCCGCCCCACAGTCACACACACATCAATGTATTACGAGTAATGCAAGTGTCACAGACCTGGATCCACCTTAGTTAAACAGCTAGGCTTGGTTGAACCACACAAAGTTTTCTGGAGCAACTGTCGGTAGAGTGGCATGAGTAAACGAAGTAACAATAGTCGAACTAGTGTGTAGAAGTCTTGAACGTAACTAAGATAGAAGAGATCTCCCGTACAGCCTACCGCCCGTACGAGTATGAATGCCTTGCTGACTCTCCTTATTGTATTTGAGTAACCTATGTCAAAGAGCTATGAAGAATTAAATATATAATAGTAAAAGAGTGTCCTTATATATCTAGTCCTCCATGTTTTGTATACTTTATATTACATACTTTATACTCGTTTTGCGGTATCCAGTATCAAGTATATATTATGTTATTCAATCACGTTGCTCCGTAAGATATACTCCGTATTATATCGTTGTTGTTGGTATTTTTCGGTATATCTACTGTCACGTGAACTTCCTAGTCCCTTTTCCACGTTTGTTGGTTGCGTTGCTGTCCTCCAATCATCCTCCCTTCTCCGTTGCTTATAGCGAGTTGCTTATGCAGGCGTTTTAGTGCGTAATAGCAAGACTGTGGGCGCTAATTTACTAAGGGGTGTCCTTGGCAAGTCTTTCTATCGAGAGAGGCTTGTCATCCAATGATAGCAGGCGAGTGGATTTATGTGCTGCGCGGATCACAGGATCCGGGACAGCCGTAAAAATCGGAGCTTTATTGAAATAAGACGGAATACACAAAAGTCACAGCTGATTTCTCATCAACAGGGTAGATGGATAATAATAAGATATATATATAGTCTTCCTTTCATCAACACGGTTGCTGTTTTCGCAGAATACTATCTTTCACCTCACGTCAATCCCTCGCAATCTTGTTGTGTCTAGAGAAAACATGCTGTCTTGCCAATCTCGAGATGTTGAACTTATCAAGTTTTGTTTGTCTGGACCTCATGATCGAATAATTGGCGGTATGCCCGAAGGGAATCTCGTTGTGAAAATTTCTGAAGAGATCGTGATCAAGTTTGGACCTGGCGTTTGTGAAGACGAGGCAAAGAATCAGCAAGAAGCTTACGAACTTCTCGATCCTAAGATAATTCGAATTCCACGTGTTCATCGCTTCTTCTCCGATGAGTGTGGACGTGGCTATATCATAATGGACTACATAGAAGGCAGAGTGGTAGATCAGCTGGGACCTGATCATATCAAGAGGCTTGTACGTGTGCTTGACTACTTCGGTACTCTCAAAAGGAAAACACCGGGAAGTCTTAGCGGCGCGCCTTGCCGTGGGCTTTTATGGCCGGAAACAGAGCACCTGAGTTTCGCTGATATTGAAGAGATGGAGAACTGGTTCAATAGCAGACTTTTTCCCGGTCAAGGCAAAATATCTTTCCAAACCAGTGATCTAGTTCTCTGCCATCTTGATCTTGCTCCACGAAATATCATTTGGCAATCCGACTGCAGCTTCTGCCTTGTAGATTGGGCCTCGGCGGGATTCTTTCCGAGGTTATTCGAGTTTTGGGCGCAGTGGATTATCGAAGGGAAGGATGGAGCATTCAATAAGAACCTTCTGGATGCTATGACGCCTCTACAAGATCATGAGATACAACAAAAGCCGTTTATTTGTCGCGTCTGGTATAACACTCAAAAATACGCCTTGTGAGGACACCTTGATCCTTGTCGTTGGGCCCACTAACATTCAGCTAGCTCGAAAAAGGCTGTAAGTAGCCGGAATCAGTACCAAAAGTCGAGTGAACGTATCATGGTTCCAGGCGCCCCAGTACCTCCACTAAGCGTTGACAGTGATACTTCTGCATTCATTGTATGAATGGTGGATTTTCCTTTCGCCTTCATGTCTACTGCACTTGAAGAAGGTGGCTTCATGTACACAGCATTTCTTAGGTTTTTCCTAGTGTATACTGATCTCCATTTGTTCGCGATTCTTCACGGAGAAAATGAGCTTCAAGAAGGGGAGCAGTGTCTTCTCGGATCAGCATTGAATGAAACTTAAGTTCGGATTTTACGCCTGATCGTCTACCTCCGCAGTAAAAAAAAGCATCTCGGAGAATTGGGACCAACACTACCGGGAGCCTCTATGAAATGAAAACCAGAGCTACGTACAATCAAATGAATGCTTGACAAGTTGGAATTGGAATCACTTTATCGCGCCTGTCTCTAGCGTACAGAATAATGTATTAGATTAACGGACACCGATCTCAGTTTGACGACCTGTACACCTAAGTCTGAAACATCCCTTCGCCGCCAGGCGGGTGAGTATTAACCAGATCACCTCTCCATATTGCAGCATCCCCACTGCTGCTTATCGTGGTATAGTAGATTTATTTTTTTTTACACATCACCATAGGATCAAAAAGTGAGTGATCATGAGACGTCTGTAAAAGTAGATCCAGGCAAATGAGTACTGCAGCATAGTCTTGTCTCGAAACACCGCAGGTCCGGGATTCCCAACAGGGGTTATGGTAGTGGTCCAGATCTCCGTCCAGGTGCTGTTTGAGGGATGCGCGCGAATCAGAGAAATGAATTGATAGATGGCCAAGTGACTTGGAGCGACATGGTGAAATTTGATTTGATGATGCAGTGGGTTATGAGATCCCACTTGAATCAAATAGTAATAGCCTTGATATGAGATGATCCAGCTGTTAGCTTCATTTGCTTATGAACATCTAATACAGAGGGTGAAGCCTTTCGCTTAGTTTTAGATATGATAGTTGCCTGCTGCAAATCTATTGCCATCACTCGCTGTCGTTCAGCATTCCATACTAGGTTGGACTGCCGAATGTCATCATGACGGACACCAGACTGAGCCAATGTCTGCAATGTTTTGTCCGTCTCTTTCCTGATGTCAACGTCCCCGGGCCAGGTGTTGTAGCGTAAACTCATTCCAGCCCACGACATCAGCAACAGCTTCGTCACTTTTGCCATACTGACAAGAGGATATGGCCGAGCAAGAGCTATGCAGCCAAGATAAGCCGGGATAAACATTCCTTGTAAAGGCACAAGATGTGAATACACCTTTTTTTCATGAGCCAAGTCGCGCTCATTTGCCTTTTGCACGCCTTTGGCAACAAAGGTGTATCCATATTCGGAAAGAGTGACTTTGAAAAGCACACCCACGTCTCCAAAAAACCCTTTTCTGTCCAAACATTCGCAATCTTGATCGAGACTCCGACTAAGCTGCCTTTGAAGAAGTAAACCGATGTCTTCTTTGGTGATCGGGTGGTCCTCGCTAGTAGACCTCCGCTGGTGCATAGAAAAGTTGGGACAGCTCACGTCCATTGGTGATCTTTGAACAAGGCCGAGCAAACAAGCCTGTGTGCAATATTCCTGGTCGGAAGGTTCGTTTCGTTTCCGTGGAGACCGTCGACGCTCATTCTGTGATCGGGATTGCTGGTCCGACTGGGACCTAGGTTGTCTTTGAGAGGCACCATAATCACTGTCATTCGGGTCATCGTTCTCTCCACTACTTTCACTTGTTTCTCCGCCATATGTTTGAGGCTGCAGGGAGATGTTTTGGTGTAATGGCGGGTGAGGAAACAGGGGCCACTGATAAATGCCGCAGCTTTCGGCCTGTACAATCCAATCACGGGGCATTTCTCTTGCGCGCAGTGCCAGGAGCGTAAACGTCGCTAATTGAGTCGCTGGCGCATAGTGAGCTTCAAACTCACGAGCTTGTCCAGTTGAATCCACGGGAATAAAATGAAAATATAACCTCTGTTGTGCGAACTCGTCAATTCTAAGGAGAATAAGAGTCCGGCCTGACGTTATGTAACCAAAGAGTAGGCCACTTTGGAGCATATAATGAAAGGCCTGGCAAAGAATCTGTGCCACAAGTTCCTTCCCTTTATCCTGCACGGAATTGGTAGTTCCCGAATGCTTTCGCCATAGGACCTCCAGGAACAGGCTTTTGGATGCATTCTCAAGAACCTGTCTGATTTCATCGTCCGGTACCTTGTGCGCTGCTTTATACTCTCCAACACAGACCCGGCGTAGACCTCCTTCTTCCTCACAAATACCCCAGCGGTCGGGAATGGGCTGGCTCTTCTTGCGTTCTGGAGATCTCCTTTTACTAGATCTACGTTCGATCTCTGTTCCAGGATCTCGATACGCCAGACTGTAAGCATTATTCTGGAAACAGAATTTCTCCGTCCGATTCGTCAGGTCGTAATAAGCTCTCACGATACGCTCGGCTGGTTTCTCGATCGCACTTCGAACAAATGGTCGGATATCCTGCTCGTCCTTTCGGCTGGTTGGCGAGAGTTCGCGCTGAACACCAAGTACGTCTGTTTCGGAAGGAAAAAGAGGTCGGCTCGAGAAAACCGAACGGATTTCAATCAACGTTCGCTCAAGTTGATTTTGAAAATCATCCCACCGACATAGCTCCAATGGGTAAAATTTCTCATTCACGGCCGTCACAGACCCTGATGCTGAGTTGACGGGGTTGGGTTCGATTAGTAAGGTCGTCACAAGGAGCTGTTGGACAAGCATTAGATAATGTTCAAAAGTGGTAGGGGCCTGTTTTGCCTCTGCTCGATCGGCACGTTCTCTCTCTTCCGCGAGTTGGCGAATTAGCTCTTCCACATTTGATGAATCCATGCGTCATATAGTGATGTGCAAAAGGGTGGTTGAGAAGGATATGCTAGTTAGACCGAAGGTAGATGGGGTGGGATAAATCTCATTTATACGGACCAGCGAAACATTAGCTGTAGAAGGTAATTTGTTTGATCTGAGGCTTCTACTTGGAACGGGTATTAGTATTGTGTAGACTCGTACATAGTAGAGTGAAGTATAGAAAAGAAGGAAAGAAAAGAATCCGTATACTTGGAAGCTTGCCACCGGTTGTTTATCGCGAGGATAAACGCTAAGCCGTTCGTGAAAAACTAAGCTTCACACCGCCTTCCTATTTTAGATTCGACTGAGGCTTGAGCGCTGAAATTAGTTAGCTAATCTGTGCCCGTGCCGCCAAGCCCACACCCACTCGCTGCTTTGCTGGTGAGGTGCGCGCTGGCGGCACGGGTACATGTGACTTATACGTAGAACAGAGTAGGCAACAGAGCAAAGCAACATGGAGTACGGTGACGCGACAGGTACGGCTTTGCAAATTCAGCCAATGAAGGATTGCGTAATCATCTTCTTGGCATCGCTTCTCCAATCATGTATGCGTTCTTAACGCTAGGGCCCTCTATTCCCACATACCTCTAATTTGATCGAATACCCACACAAACTCTTCCATTGATAGCATGGGATTAGCCCAAGACAAGCTCCTGGCGACAGGAGTTTTTCGGTGAATTTACAGCAATACCAGCGTCGGGAACAATATTTTCATTACCAGAGCAAGGTGGCCTTGAATCATATCAGTACAATGCACTTGAATTCAAAGGAGGAATCAGGGTAAAGAAATGGCATCCAATTTCTGTGTGGCGAGCCACAGCGGACAACCGACTATTTACGATTAAATAAGTGAATATCAAAAACAATGAACCCCAACAAGAGAACTGAGAATATACTACCTTAGTTCGAGGCAGTTAATGATCAGGAGGTCAAGAGATTGATTCAAACTTTTCGTGAAGCTTTCCCGGAGACTCTGATTAAATTTATTTTGGACCGAGTGAGGCAAGATTACGATCCATTCATCTTGGAAAAACGAGCTTATGCGAGACTATATCAAGACTTAAAAGGCTCCAAAGCATACTTCCTTGAATGTTATAACTATTGGAATAAGAGAAGCCTTGTTGTTGTTGAATACTTACGACCGTCTCTCACGTCACGTTCCATCTGCTCCAATTCAGTCCCTACTTACTTCAGCAAAGATTTGGAACTTTTGCAGAATGAGAACATAAACACTAACCTCTCGACCTTGGAGAAGGAATGGTGCCAATCCCTATTCTTTAGTCGTCTCAGGCGACTAACGGCACTACATTTGATCGGAGTTACACACGGAGACATTCAAGAGGACCATTTCCGCCTACCAGGTGACTTTCATGACACCATTCTCTTCGGGGGGTTTGTGTTCACTTCTGTCTCTCAAAATTTGCCTGCAAACACCTGGGTTCGCTTCAAGTGTCTAGAACTGGCTGATAAAACATGAACGCGTTTGTTCTATCCGTCTAATATACCACATTGCCCTGCTCTGAGTTTCCTCAATCAACGGGCTGGAGTTCGTGCCTTTCTTTTGATTCACGTTTGCGTCTTCGACTATACTTCTGCATAGCGTTCGACTCTACAGATGCTTTGAGCCCGCTCACGATCTCCATATTTATGTCCTCAGAGCTTACCACGGACTCCCATGACCCAATATCCAATCCATTGGCTAATCGTCTGAAGCTCCAGACTACTCGACTGCCGCAACTCCAGCCATCGCGCTGTTGCGGTGTAGGCTGAACAGGTTAGCAGTGATAATATCATCGAAAGTGAGACGCTTACCGCTTCGGTATATTTATATGCTAGATCGCCGAACTCATCCTATGTCATCGTCAGCAAATGCACTCGCCTACCTCCGGAGAGACTAACCTCAACCAGAGCCGCGATTCGTGTCTTCTTCGTGCCATCAATAACGGCCAGTGGTGCTTGTGAGTCATAATGTCGAATGACTTTTTCACTGTCGTTGATCTCGAGCAGTGTAAAATGTGAATTGTTATGATTCACGGGACAGTAGAATATGAGCGGCGTGCTGTTTTCTGCTTCTCTCCGGAACATTGCGATCTTTTCCACCCACGCTCGAAAAGGCCGCTTGATCGATCGCACCTGGCCATGTCTTCCGATGCTGTCTAATGGAATGCTCTCGCCAAATCTGACAAATTCCGACCGGTCTGAAATATGCATAGCTGCCATGAGGGCCCAAGAATCGAGCCATTGTCCTGCCCGGAGTCGCGCGAATAGATCGATGGAGAGCTCTACACTTCTGTTGATTGAAATGGTGTCGTCTATATCCAATTTCCGCTTATTGAACAACTGCGTGCTGACCTGACTAGTTAGTTGGTCGACCGCCTTGCTTAGAGTAAGAGCGGAAGTGGAGCCCTGTGGTTATTAGTTCAACCCTAATCCTAGAGAAGCTGGGTGTCTCACAGATTCCGATTGATATTTTGCTTTCATCTCTTGCAATTCATCTTCAGATATGAGATTTTCCTCTTCTAAAGCTCCATACAATGCTTCTGGATCTGTGCGACCTTTGTGGACCAGTTGTTCCACCTGCAGACTAAGAATCCGAAACAGTGCCAATAGTTGTGTATCTGCCTTGAAGTCTTGGACTAGCTGGTTGAACTGGGGTCCCGTTGTCTTTGTATATTCCCTGAGTCCAAGGTAAGCATGCTAATTATTCCGAATTGTTGAAACTCACCAGATCTTGGGGCTAATCAGAATCCCTAGTCCGATCTTTTCGACAAGCTCGCGCAGTCTCTTTCCCCTGGAGCACTGGGTGCTAATAGTCTTCCTGCTCAGCGAGCTATGCTGGGTGATGCGATCTAGCACAAGTCCTGCCGCCTTTTTCTCACCCACCGATTTGTTCTTCATGGTGTATTCAATCTGGTCGTCGTACCACTTCGAGACGCCCATATATTCCAGCATGTTGAGTATGGAACATCGCCGATTTGTGGCAGACCCTCTCTCCAGCACCTCCATCCACATTCTCCCATCAGACCATTGCTGTGCACTTGAGTTCATGATTGGCTCTTGAGTGGTGTGAAGACTTTGTAGGATCCTTTGATGCACAGTGCGTGGTAGATCGGTTTGATGCCTGTTAAGCAGGTGGACGATGTCGACCATCTGGTGAACTGTATCCCGAAAGGATATGCCCTCGGTGAGATCCTGTTCAGGCGTGGTTGGCGACTCTGTTCGCTGCCTGGTGGGATCCATGGACATTGTCTTACAGTGAATAGTGTCGGTTTTGGCGACTTTGTCTTCATCCATGGCAAGCGTCGTCGAGTGAATTTCTGGCTTGCTCTCATGCTTAGACGCGGGTCTAGAGTCCAGTGCATTCTCTGTTTCCGGACTTTCGCTCTCGAGAGTTGGACTCTCCGGAGTCATGGGCTCATCAACGGCGTTTTTCTCGTCGGTCCGTTGCTTCTTCCTTGGAGCTAAGTGCATCGCGTGACTCGGCCGATAAGAGAGATCTTGTCTCCGTTTTCGTTTCGAATGTAAGCGAGGAGACGGGTCTGGAATGCTTTCTCGTAATGCCGCAGCGATGGCTTGCGCAACAGCTGGTGCCTCTTGGCAAAGTTGGTGAATAAGGTCGCGAAACTGTTCTATCAGCTGGCTTCTCTGTGATGATGATCCAAATCATACCTCGGACACACTCTCTATTTCTTTCGTTTCTGGCTTGACCGGCATGTCGGCTAGCTCCCGGAGCTTTTCGGAAAGCTGAAGGAGCGAACATCTTCTTTGGCTGGGGGGGATTGTTGGTTGTGGGCTGGAGACAGCGGAATCCATGATGAAGGCTTCAGGAGTGATCAATGGTGGTAGAGAAATGAAGGGAGAGAATGCAGAAGTGCGGATGGAGGCCTCTTTATAGCCGTACAGCCCAGGATTTCAGCATCCTAGGATGCCGAAACCCAAGTCCTGCCTGCTCAGCCACGACCCGCCAGTGATTCAACTATTGGCACGGTGATATGGATCGGTGAAAGAGAACCAATAGAGACGCTCTATCAGGTTATGCCAGTACACTTTTGGCATGGGGCGATGTGGTAGAGACCAGGGACGTGGTGGACCAGTCCAATGATTTCAACCATCGAGAGACTTCCTCCACATCTTTCTACTCCACCGCCCTGCTGTGATAGGAACTTGAGCTTCATTGTGCCGCGGCTAAGAATGTGTCTACGTTGATACAAAGCAGGATTTTGGCATCCTGGGATGCTGAAATGCAAGCCGTGTCTGGAGCCATAACCAATCATAGTTCAAGCTAAACCACACGGCAAGGCGGATTGGTAGAAGTGGCTCGCTATCAGGCTATGCCAGTAGGCTTCGGGGATAGGCTAATCGTGATTCAAGGACCACTTCAGTGCAGATTCTGCCTACTCAGGGACATGGCAGATCACATATATGATTGTACATGCAATCATTGATGAAGGAATCAGCTGTGTCCTTCGCCTCCGTTGTCCTTCTGTGTTACGTAGGCCTAACAACACCTAGGAAACACGGTAATTTCAATGTACAGCAACGGCTATAGGATGCATCCGCACATGAAGCTGGGAGGCTCCGCATGGAAGTACCAGCAGGGAATGGAGCATGGCGCAGTCGGTGGTTGACGGCGCTATCAGTACCAGCAGCAGGTCTGATGCTTTAGGTAGGGGGCGATGGTCTAGAGGCTAGTTCGCGACTAGGTCATGCCCGGTTAGGAACATTGTGGGCCAGTCTAATGACTCAAATCTTGGAGATGTTCTACCTCCACGTCTCTCCGACGTTCTTATTTGTGGTAGGAGCTTTGGTTAATCCAGCCGGCAGCCTGCGCTCATTTCATCCTAGAGAACGCCATCTGAGGTTAGATGTGCAAGGAACAGGCGCTCCCTCGCAACTGATCTTGCGGAAACATAGCCATTGGTAGCATTCATTCATTCCCAGCATGGCTCTCTTGTTGGATGTGTAGCTTTTGTTGCAGCAATCGGGGTTGCTTCGAAGCTGGCGGACTTGCAAGGCAACTCTAGATTGCTATTTCATCAGAACACATAGTCACAACGGCAGCAGGCTTACAAGGCGTACTCTCTAAATGATCCTGGGCATTGACTAAAGGTATTATTATAAGATTATTGTTTTACCATGGTGGGATCGAATGACCAATCTCTCATATACTTCAACAAATTGATAACGTGGGATTCATCCGATTCACCTTCATGTGACGATTTAGAATTGAAGGGTTAGAACAAAAGACTTCATACCGATGAACCTTGAATTCTCCCAGTGAACCTAATCACATGATTACAATTATTCTGAAGACCGTCCGTCTCGTCCGTTCTGCCCCGACGGCCCTGGTAGGCCTTTGGCACCATCTCCCTGCCAAACATCCAGTCTTGTCCTTGT
>JAMAGP010000035.1:0-48074 GCA_023626235.1 Talaromyces sp. PYS2902
TGATGGAAAAAACGATGAAGAGGGTGATGGAAAGAGTGATGAATAGGGTGATGAAAAGGGTGATGAAAAGGGTGATGAAGAGAGCAATAGAAAGAGCGATGAATAGGGTGATGAAAAGGGTGATGAAAAGGGTGATGAAGAGAGCAATAGAAAGAGCGATGAACAGGGTGATGAATAGGGTGATGAAAAGGGTGATGGAAAAAACGATGAAGAGAGCGATGGAAAAAACGATGAAAAGGGTGATGAACAGGGTGATGGAAAGAGTGATGAACAGGGTGATGAAAAGGGTGATGAAAAGGGTGATGAAAAGGGTGATGATAAGAGTGATGGAAAAAACGATGAAGAGGGTGATGGAAAGAGTGATGAATAGGGTGATGAAAAGGGTGATGAAAAGGGTGATGGAAAAAACGATGGAAAGGGTGATGGAAAAAACGATGAAAAGGGTGATGAACAGGGTGATGAAAAGAGTGATGAAGAGAGCAATAGAAAGAGCGATGAACAGGGTGATGAATAGGGTGATGAAAAGGGTGATGGAAAAAACGATGGAAAGGGTGATGGAAAAAACGATGAAAAGGGTGATGAACAGGGTGATGAAAAGAGTGATGAACAGGGTGATGAACAGGGTGATGGAAAGAGTGGTGAAGTGGCGATAGGATCCAGTAAAAATCATCGGAGAACTTCACATAGGAGGAAGCAAGAAAAGACCATTGCCGAAATACTAATAAAACATGATGTTAATGTTAATTACAGTAGGTTCAAGGTATGAAGTTGTTCATTGTTCTTCTAATCTTGAGGGGTGATGGACTAGTTATATACACCATGTATGCACAGACCCACTTCCATATCGGAACAACACATCCACCGAGATATCTATATTCAACAGTTAAATTGAGTGCTAACCATCAGAAGTGAAAAATTCTTATTTTGTTGAAATATCTGTTCGACTACGTTACAGTGCGCAATCGAAACGCCTATTCGTTAGCATGACGAGTACGCAAGATGATGGATCACCCACGGTAGTTCGTAATCGAACTCAAGGTTGTGTTAAAGATGGCACAGTGACAAAATGTAGCGAGAGAACGGTGAATCAAACACCGGTTACCGTACCATCATAATTTACTAACAAGACATGCTGAGTGAACTATGCTTGCGGCTTTGGTGAAATTGAGGAATTACGCTCATAGAGGATAACGATACTATTTCTCCTTGGTTTGTTAATTCTCAGCCCGACAGTTTGTGCTACCAGAACGAGCCCATTTATTTCACCTGATTGTATCTGATCGAAACGATTCGTCGCAATACCAAGAAGAGAACACGGGATATGAACTTTGGTACATGGACTATAACGGTATTTTACTTGCGTCAATCAGCGTAGAAGTGCCATAAACCATCACACTAACGTGACTCTCGAATAGAAGAATGTACTCAAAGTAATCCACGAAGATACAGTGATTCTCGAAATCGCCTTGACCAGAACTCACACGTCTTTATTGGTTACATCCCCACTTCGTACCCGTCCTAGATGGGCAAATGGTTTTGATTGATCGCCCTATCTATACTTAGCCAATCAAAGAAAGGTTAAGGTTTCAGGGGTTTGTTTAAGTGGGGCAGACAAATCGATGTTCGATGTTTGAGAGTCAATCCGATTTCGAGAATGACTGTAATAATATTCCCTCCTTGTATAATGCGAGAGACAAAATCCTAATCGCATAATAAAGGCAAGAATAAAAGAACAGGGTGTAGGCGTGGACTTAGACATTGTGTGGCTGATTCAATCAACCCTTCCGGGTGTCGCAGTTGATGGTTGGTTGCTGTTAGCTGAACTTCTCACGCTAGTGTTTTGAATGTGACTCATCTGCCACCAGCCTCTATCAGGATTTTCGCCCTCAAACCGAAACGTGACGGCCAGCCAGCATATATGCGCTTGGTTGCAAGCAACCCGTGCCCTTATTCAATTGTTGAATAAGACAGTCAGCAAAAGTGATAAACATATTCTTCTTACAATCAAAAGGAGCTTGTAGAGCACTTTAGATCCTCGGCTACGGAAAATTGTTCTGTACAGTTATTTCTCGAAACCGGGGTGACTGACAAACATCTCATCAATTACCTCGCCCCACTCTAAATGGTACCTGAAACGTTGGATTCTCACTGATTGGCTCATGGATCATAGGCCGATCGATCACGTCCCTTCAATCGTCCCCAATCGTCCCCTCTCGTTCCTAATTGTCCCAGCTTTTCAACTTGGCTATATCGCCTCTGATGGTTTATACTGAGCCTCACCCATGTGCGTGACTGTCGTACTCAAGTCGAATCGTACTTTCATGTTATTCGTTCCAACAGGTGGAAGAGCCTTTCTTCTAGCCCCTTCTGCTCCGCTCTTTGTTGTTCCAACTGAGCAAGAAGCTTCTCCTCCCGCGCCTTCTGTTGTTCCAGCTGAGCAAGAAGCTTCTCTTCCCGTACCTTCTGTTCCGCCGCTTGCTTTTCCTCCCGCGCTTGCCGTTCGTCTAATTGCTGCTGTAAGCTCTGAATCATACTGCGTAATTCCGGCTGTAATTTCTGGTTCTGAGAAGATGAGGCCCGGCTATATCCAGGTCCTCTCGACGCTTCAGAACCAACATCACATTCAACACCGCTCTCAAAAGACATATTTAATGGATCCGGAATTTCTTCCAAAAAGCGCTGCAATCGATCAACGTGAAGAGGCAGAAATTCACGATCGAGATTCTTCACAAAGTGATAGCATGCCCACTTATCCTCCTCCATCCAAATGTTGAACTGTTTCACCTCCCAGCGATAATACCTGACTCCATCGTTGTCAATCTCGGGATAGTACCCGTAAATCCGCACGCCTTCAAGTTCGTGCGAAATTGAGAATCCGAGAAGTCTTCGGTGAACCTCATGCGTGCGGTCGGCAGCTTGAGCCAGAGTCACCACGGCTCGAAGGCCGATGCACATACTGTGCATATTCTGCCGATCAGCGAACTCCAGAGCCTGGTTTCCACATTTGATTTCTGCCGTCAAGTATGGGAAGTACATATCCTCTCGCACAGCATATAGCGATTTTTCCTCCGGTTTAATCCCCAGCTTTCGCCGCTGACTCTCTGAAAAGGTTGACCATCGGAGGCCTTGAGCATGGTCTGGTTGCGGTTTGGGGCCATATATAGGCTCGGTCTTGAGCCATGGATCATTATAGCCATCAATCACATCTTTTAGCTCCGTCCTTCCTTGAATAAAAAGATTCTCTGCACTTGGCATGAGGAATGGATGCAAATCTACTAGCAGTCGCGCTTCTGAGCGATTTCGCAACGTGTTATGGAATTCTTCAATAAGCTCCTTTTCGAACAACGTACCGCGGGGGGGTTCGACCGATCGATCGAGAAGCCGCTGACAGAGTGTCACATCCTCGGGAGTTGGACCAGCATTGGATCGGCGCATAAAGCAGCCCTTGGTTTCGAGTATTGTAACATAATTCGTAGCCTTGTATGCATATGATTTAGCATCTCGGGACGAGGTAGTCGTTGTTGGTGAAGGGGAACGAGGCCGTCCACGGTCCGTCGACGATGATCGTGAACGTGTTCGCTTGGATGGTTGACTCATAATCTCATAATCGTCAATCTTATCCGATGGGGCGGGTATCCAGTTGAATATCTCGGTTTTGCGTTCGTTGACAAATTTTGATTGCGACGTAACAGCCGGTTTCCGTTCTGGTTCGCCAATTTCCTATAAGTCAGTTAGCTACATCACTAATACAATATGCATCGCAAATTACCTTGATATCGATGTTGTTGGATAAAGGTGACGGTGGCTGTTGTGTAATCTGTTGCTTCGTCCTCTCAGGTGTCGGGACTGCACTGCTGTCTCGACGCTGCTGTTTCGCTGGCCGTTCGTCACCACTAAGTGAATCTGAAATTGCACGTTTCATATTCCAGCCACTACTGGATGCAAAAATTGCGAACGATCCAGCAACAAGTAGAGTGATTGAGGCGTTGCGTGAGGTAGGAAATGAACTTGATGTTTGAGTGGTAAATGATCGTTGTGAGGTGAGGTTGTTTAGCGCCCACCCAAGACTTAAAGTGGGTCAAGGATAACCAATTGAATTTGTTTCTGCCTGATAGACAGGAATATCCTTGTGACGTCCTTTGGTCTAATGAGCGGACCGATAATTAGGTGATTTGGTGAATCACCAAGTTCACCATCTTGCGTCCTCGTCATCCTAACGAATAGACCTTTCGATGGCGTAATGTAGTCGAACAGATATTCCAACAAAATAAAAAATTTTCACTTTTTATGGTTATTACACAATTTAACATCATGGTTGATCAGTATTTCGGCATTGGTCTTTTCCTTGCTTCCTCCTGTGTGAAGTTCTACGATGATTCTTGCTGGATCCGGTCACCACTTCACTTCACTTCACCACTTCTTTTTACCACTCTTTTCATCACTCTTTGCATTACTCCTTCCCGCGCTTTTCATCAGTCTTCTTACTAATGATTCCATCTGTATGTTCGATCGTATCTCTCGGCGATTATCACTATCCTGCGCGCGCGGATTGTCTCCGGTGAATATTCTCACGTCGCGTGCTTCGTGTGTCATGATGGAGCGTGCCATTAATCATTGACTGGTTGGTGTAGCTCTTACCGTTATACAGTCAATTTTTTTCCTTGGTCTTTAACCAGGCTATCCCAGCACTCCCTACACTCATGATAGCACCTCCCGCCTGCGCAGCACCGTTGACGATTGTGAGACCAGTCCCACCTGCTCCAGCACTCTGCCCCACGGCAAAGACGCTTCCGGCTGCGACATTCCCAATAAAACTATGAGCGGTGGTTGCTATGGATCCTAAAATATGAATAGCATAAGCTACGAGATAAAAGCAGTCTCCCACAAGTCGCTCCATACCTGCCTGGATGCCGCTTACAGCGAATCTTAAACTTGACAACATAGGTGCGGTAATAAGTGCCGGAGCGGCGAGAATAGCAGTCCCAGTCACACCGACCACCACACATGTAGCTAAGAGAGGGTTTTTGGCACCCCATTGGGCGGCCTGGAGGCATTTCAGTTATGATAACCAAAAGAATGCGCGGAAAGAGATGAAAAACCTCTTGTGTGTAATGAGTGGACCCCTCTACAACAGGTCTGCCATAGCCCACAATCAGTTTCCCATATTGTAAGCCTTTGTTGACAAGACCTGCACTTCCCGATGCAATATCCACTGACAGAGCCTTAACAGTACCCATGTTACTGTAGAATACTGTATCTGAATGTGCGAATGGATATAAAAACGAACAAGAGAATAACCGAGTAGTCAAAGTGTATTGCAAAAGAGTGATAGTGAAAACAAAACCCATATTAGTCCGTCGTCTCAGAATTTTAAGTGTACAGTATATTTTCATGTGTCTCTTATCTTAATTCGGTTGTTGCAAGGCTGATTGGAGTTGCACAATATGCAGGCAGCCCCTTCCGTGATTCATTCTTGGGCGTGTGCTAAGTGACAAATTGGGTAGCAATGCATTTTTGTTATCAGTGTGTGATGTGCGCCTGATATATCACACAGATGGTCGCGTAGTACAGGCAGGACATCTCATACTTCCATTTCCCCTCTATCTTCGATTTTCGGTGCTAATGATCTATCTCTTAACCGACTCAGGTTTTTTTAATAGGAAAGCTTCGCATACCGAACAATAAATTGATTTGACTTGATTTAATTTTCCCGTCCAAGTCATTGAACGATATATACTCGCGAAGCCTCCAAATGTATTTGAACCGATTACCGTCAGTGCCTATACCGACGATGACTTAGTTCGATTGGCCGCCGAATGACATCAGACCCGCATCCGCAGAAACGAGTGCTCTCCAGCTTCAAGCAGCGGAGTCTTCGAGATCTTGGGGCTTGATTGTGTTCGTGTGTTCCGTCCCTGGCCTTTCCCCCGCTGGTTTTCCCAGGACTCTGTTGCGAATGCAGGAGCCGTTTTGTTTCATAACTTCAGTTTAAATAGCAAAGTCTTAATTTTATTTAACGTTATTGTAAAATCAGTTTCTACTAAGAAGACCACGGGAGTTGTGAAATGTTTCTTCAATTGCTGTTGATGAAATCCACTTTTAATTTAAAAGTCACTGCTTACCTCTTCTAATTGGGCTACCGATGTTGATCCAGTTACGGAATCAAAATGGGGACGGATTTTCACTGGCCTTTCATCAATACATCGACGCACCTCGGCTCGAAGCTTTGTAACGACCGCATTCAACGCGTCCTCCCGTACTTTGACGGCTTCGAGATCCTGGACACCGGTGAGATCTGGCGCTCGCCAATGGGTATAAATCTTGTTATGACACCCGGAGACTGAATATCTTTCCGGGAGGGAATCGATATAGTGATAGCAACAAAAGCATGATGGTTTACTGCACCCAATATACTTATCGCCAGCGACGAATTCCCACCCGTTGGATCGAAATTTCTCAAGCACAAGCAGCTCCGCATGAACTCGAGTTTTGAAACTGCACGCTCTGCTCAATCTTTCGTGGAGGTTCCCAAAGACGTTTAGTCGGTCAAGGTCACTGCGAACTTCATTGGCCGTTAACTCCGGGAACATACGGCGCACAATGCCATCAAGGGTTGATAATTCCGGATTCAGTGGAGATGGCAAATGTCGAGAAGAGTCACAAATACCAAGCTCGCAGTTTTCAAGCAATTGTGGAATTTCCAACGCAACATCAAGCAGAGTGTTAACAGTTCGTGGATATATTGCAAGGCGACCAATAAAATGCTTTGTTCGGGTAATTGGTTGATGTTGATCTGTTTCTCTTCTGGAGAATTTCGAGAGCATTGGGAAATAAATTTGACACTTCGTACACGCATTAATTATGCCTTTGATGGAACCATCCCCACATGAGAGTGTGGAGGCATGTGTTTGTAGATCTTTCAGCCACTGAATAACGATCTCCAACTCCGAGTCACTTGAGGGCTCGATTGAGGCTTTATTTGAAAGTCAGTATCTTGCAGAAGCCAGGTAATAAAATATATAGGGGGAAATGGCAAGAAACCTTTAAAAAGCTGAATTTTGCTTAAACATCTTGGCAGTTCCCGGGATAGCTCTTTCCGATAATACTTCATCCTTGACTGGCAGAACTTAACAACGCAATCAGAAATCTCCGCAGTAACTCGTACCCTTGTATCAGGTGTGGCCGTCACTAGAGTACCGATGATTCTTCGCAGGTAATGTACGGTTCGAGTTTTTGGTTTTTCATTGGCAGCGAGCCAGATGACGGTGCGGGAGGGGGTTGATTGCATCGCCGCAGCCATAACCGTGTCACCTCCTTTATGAGAATCGCAAATTATCGCAATCGCATCGACAAAGGATCTTCTCAATTGGTCAAGTGTGTCGTCAGTGGTATAGATAGAGTTGGTAAAGCGGCAGCCACGGACTGGATCAAGAACACTGAGAAGAACTAGAGGTTCATAAAATCGACGTTCGAGACGTGGATATCGATGTAAAACTTTCTCGGAGGTGAGCGTAGAGTTGCTGGGCGTTGTCGATTTGATTCCCCATGATTGGGACTGAGGAACAATTGCGGCCGAATTTGAGTTTCCGATTTCATTCTTAGTCTGTGCTTGGGCCTGGAGTATCGCTCGACGCGATTTCTTCTTTCGTTTTGGCATCTTTAGTCTCCCGTGTCTTCAGTGGCATCTGGTGGCATTTTGAAATCCCTACTCGCGTTCAATAGCTAGATGACGGTTGTGGAGACAGTGATCATCCGTTGATATCTTAGTGGGTAATTACGGAAAATTGTATCCCCGCTCACCATCCGGCTCCCACAGATGATACCTGCTGGAATGTGTTGCCTTGGTCGTCTTGAAGGATGCTTAAACAGGTAGCTGTCATCCGCCCGTTTCGAATAATTAGTTACATAGCAGTAGAACGTTAATCGTTTCATCGTGCGAATTATTTCTCTAATGAACTACTGCCGATTCCCATGTATAGAAGGAAATACAATATTTTTTGACCAAGGCTTTGAGAGCTCTTGGCGATCCGGATGGACCGGTTGTTCGTTCGATAGCTTAAGCTTAAATACGGAGTACTATGTCCGTACTACGTACTCCTCTGCCCGTAAGCCCCACAGCCCCACTAAGTATCGTGATCGCTCTGCCTTCGGATGAAATCCAAGCAATGGTGCAATCGTTATCTTTGGAGGTCATGGATCTCAATATAGAGTCTTCAAGGACCAATGACAGTCTTTTTTAATCGATTCAGCGGAAGACTCATGTACAGGACTAGCTCAGACACCACCAGCCTTGGTTGTGGGGCTGAGAGAGTAGGTAAAACGATGGATGTACGTTCTGGTGGGTATAATCAATGGGGTTAAATACAACGATAGGCAAGATTGCAAAAATGACGACACAGTGGGCTGCCGGCAGCCACGATCTAAGCCTGCCTCAAGCAGCGCAAAAAGAACTGCGTCGCAGTCAACATCACATCGTCGGTCTTCACCCACTGGATGCTCTTGGGATGGCCATTGAAATGCAAGTGTGAGTGGTCCAGAGGCTCATGAAATGCAACAGAATCATCTGTGGCCAATGAGGAATTGGCAACAAGGGCTTGAAGGGTGGCTTCGAGCGACTGGAAATACGCGATGGCGTCAGGATATGCGTTTCTTAGATAGTTGACCAAGAGTTCCAGGGAAGCATCATCGAGGCCATGGTTCTGACAACCACGGTTATCACTGGCACAATGTAAGCTTAAGTGATGATACGGTCGGGCGGTGACTTACAAAAACTTGGCCATGTGCGGCGCACAGGCCAAGACATGGATGATACCGATCCCACTTCCAAGTCTCCACCACCGTTTACCAAGATTCCGATTGTCACTGAGATACTTCCGGGTGCACTCCTTGGCATTGACCCAAAAGCCATGAAGCGGGGCGATGATGGAGTCATGGGTGAGGGTAGTGGGCTTATAATTTTGACGATTGACGCGTGTAATGCCTAGCTCTTTTTCGTACGCGGCAAGGCAAATATGGAGAAGTATTCGAGCGAGTCGCCGAAGGATGGATTTCCGTTGCATGTCATTGTTAGTCTTCATCAAAAATTGAGACATAGAAGTACAGATTGCTCTTAGCGAAAGGCTGTGGCAGGGTGGAAGCAAGAGTCCGTCAGATAGGAAATTTCGGGGCAACCAGCCATTCCAATCATCCAAGACAGCAGCGGTGTGATGAATGATCTTATCCCCTAATTGATAGATCTCCCGCAAAGTCTGAACGTTCTTGGGTAATCTAGCGTGGCTCATCAGAGACCGAAGAAGGTCCAAGCGTGTGTCCTGAGTTTCAGTTTCATTCAACGCACCAAGATCACTCACAACCATTGGATCCTCGTTGTGCGAGATGTTTGATGGATCTGCTTCTAGAAAGCCGATGGGCGTTAATTCCGGGAGATCTGTCATCGCTGGTGGGGAACGTTCCTCTAGTGACCAACCAGTACTAATTTCCATTCTATCGCTGACAGGGCCGGGAGTATACGACTCGCTAGGGGTTGGATACGCCGCAGTCGCAGCGGCAACGTCGGAGACTTGGTCACACCTGGCGTGATCTTCCATGACAGGCCATTACATCTAGGGAACAGTTGCTATTCGACTCTAGGATCGATCGTATTGCATACAGTACATACATTCAAACATATACTCGCTGTTTGCTACAGCATCCTTCACTGTCCCCTATTTCGCCACCCTAAGGTCGTCGGCGACCATTTCGTCTAAGCTCGCGTCTAAGCTCGCGTCTAATCAGATATACACATCCCTAATCCATTATGACCTGTCAGCTTCTACCGCCAGAAATCGGGTCATTAGATGCCTTACTTCCTTATCAGCTCTCGAGTTCTTCCAGGCGAGCCGTGGATTTGATGACCGCACAGATCCACGACACATTCAGGGGTCTGTACATCATGAGGACATTCCCTAATCCAGAGCGCAACCGACCATGGGACCATGTCCGGAGTCTGTTTCCTGCGATGAGAGATCTCCGTCGAAGGTTGCATCTGGCGGAAAAACTTGCAGGACCTGTGGATTGGGAAAATCTGGATGAATGGATCCGAAAAGCTGAGAAAATTTGTCAACGCGACCTAGAAGCAAAATTTCAAGTTGCAGATGCTTTTGGTATGAATATGGTAGATTTGACCTCAGTCCAGAGCATTGATACTGCCATCAAAGGCACAACTCTGTGGAGATTTATAGAATGTGAGTGGGGTCCCCAATGGCGACTTCGCTTAAAGGAACTGGACAGTATCAGACCCGACGATTCCTGGGCTGACGCGGGCGGCATACCCATGGACGTGTTTACCAAAAAAATACTGGAATATGCCGATAGGATTATGAACCAGTGGAATATACTCCGACGGGCGGACTTGGACCAGTTCGTGGAGAGATGGAGGAACCTAACAGTGTCGGCTCGAACCACGTGGCTCGCGAAAAACCACCCTCATCTCCCTACAAGGTCCGACTCCGACGTCTATGCATGGTCACAGAACTCAAAGATAGATAACTCTCTCTTCATGGCCACATTACTCAATATTGAGGACCTTTCCCATGGCGACGTCCTTCCCAGGCTCCTTCGCGTCCGCCAGTCCCTGCACCCTGCATTGTTTCGGAGCACGGACGGCGAATGTGTCTATCTGGGTATCTGGAGTGGAGGGCTGAAGCAATTAAAAGTGAATGGTAGAATGTCGTTCATGCTGGGTTCTGCCTTGAAAGGGTTCGAATCGTACGGGATTTTAACCCAAGGCAACTCTGAATCCGATCGTTTGCATTGTGTGGATGGTGGTAACGAAGTGAGGCCGATCATTGGCCTTCATCAGCTNTGCCTTCGCTATTCATTGGACTCGCCGACGCTAGTCGGGGAAATCAATGATCCTAGCTGTGCACGGCCTCTTGGCCTGTTGGGCCAGTATGCGCAAGAGAGTTTCGGTCGGTCACCGGACTCCATCGATACGGAATACTTAGACAGCGTTCTCGAAGCTTCTTTGAACGAGGCACTGGACGACTTATGGCAGCTTCGGGAAAATGTCGATGCCTGGTATTTGCGCATGAAAGAGATCCCGGGATCGCCGCCTGGCAAACTGTCCAACTTCCTTCGCAGTACTTTCGGTCGCATCGACACGTTCCATACCCTTCATCACCACCTTCATTCCGCCACACATGAGAGTTGGTTCCAGGCTCAGGACGGTCCGATGACCACATCGCAGCATCAGGCCCGACACGCTTTCAAGCGGCTGGTATCCTTACACGTTGCATTTCGATGCATGCTCAATGAATTACTCTCTCAAATGAAGCAAATCAAATGGTTTCCAAAGAATTGCACAAGCGCTCCCTTCTCCACATTATACCAGCTACTGAAAACGAATGATCCATGTCTTCGTGTAGTGGGAATCCCGACGGTCTTGAGAATTATCGATCGCGAGATCCTGACGGTCGAAGAGCAGGGAAGAATACCTTTCCCGGTCATGCGGGCTCTCAATGATATGTCGGTATTAGCGGCCTGCTTGCAAGAGACATCAAAGCATTGTGACTTTGTAGGTAGTAACAGTCACTACGTGAACTTGGCCAACGAGTTGGTCATCAAATGGGATGGACGACAACGTCCATGGGTGTTGGTCGCCGAGAGTACACTCGACATGCTGGAAAGGAATAAAACCCTCCAGCTATCCATCCTGATCCGCGAAAGAAGCGATACTTCACATTACAGATTCTGGAGTTTTATTGACCGTTGCATGGAAGCGTGCCGAAATAGCAGCACCAGTGCCGTGATTGATACCATACAACGCACTGCACCAATCCACGCAATTCCAGCCACACCACTCAACTCGATCACACCGTTAGGCCCTAGTACATATCAATGGTATGATCCAGTTCAGCCTACGAGGACGCAAGTACGTCGTAGTCGGCGTCAGGCGACAATTTCGACGCCGGTTACAGCATGGAAAGCCCCTCCGTTACAACTTCAATCAACAGGCCTCCCTATTATTGAGCCTACTCAAGATATTGATTTCTGGACCCACCTTCTAGCGCCTTCATCGGAGTACAGGTCCGAGCTTCACTGGGATGACTTCTGCGCGGCCATGGAAAATATCGGCTTTACAATCATTAAACAGGGAGGCTTCGGGCGTCAGTTCAAGGGCCAATTGGGTTTAATTGTATTCCACAAGCCACAACCTCGGAAGGTTCCGCACAAAGTTGCACGAAGTTGGTGGCTGAGAAGGATTTCGAAACGCTTCAGCGTGAGACTAAAGGACTAGTGTCTATGGCGACACCCTACCAAGACGACTGGAACTCATTCATTGTGGAAATCTCCAGTGGGCCTCGGGTCTGAATGTCCAGACATGGCGAGGTATGCAATAGTCACTGAGAATCCAATGGGTCATCAGGGTAAATACGCGCAAGCGATATTTTACCTGTGCTCGATTGGTATTAAACAAGTCAGTAATCTCAAACGCACTGAGTTAATGGCTCACATTATATCGTAAACTCTCGAATTGATGATGCGAATTTTGGAGTCGTTTCTATCTAAAAAATACTTGTCGATTAAGATCCGATAGGACTTATTGCAGAGCTATGGTGTACTGTAGTAAAATTGCACACCAGTGATATAGTTAACAACATAAAATGTCAGACATGCGCGTGAAAGCCCAAGTCAATGGCAGATCCTCTGTGTTTGAATACTTCGACTACTGCTAAGCTTCGGTAGCGAACAATGAAAGCCACACAAAGAAAGCAATGGACCTTCCAGCTGAAGCACTCTGTTGCTGCTAGTATTGGAAAACGTACGAAGCCTCTCCTCACATTACCATACTCCATTTAAGCGCTCATCACTGCTTCAAGCACCTTGTCCTTAGCTGGTCCACACGTCATTGGAGCTTTGAGCCCAGTAGCGCTCGGCCGCTCAATACCGACGTGTTCTTGTGCTGATGACCCTGGTTCGATTTATGCTCTTGCCAGACCCGGATTGTTCCATAAGCGGTGGCACGTGAATGGCGGTGTACTGTGGCATGTGGTCGTTCCGTTGGAGGCGTAATACGTCTGTAAGAATCGTCTACATGATGAGCTGTTGTAGGATCGTTGGTCTTCATCGCGGTACCATGAATCCAGATTAGATGCTGTAGACAGATCCAATTGCCCTTGATCTTGGAGAGCGCGACTGAGCTTGAAACTACGCGATATCTGCCAGTTTGAAAGATTGAGCGCCATGACAGTGTCGTTGAATGGTGTCCATGCCAAACTACCCGTGCAATTCGATGTATTCCAAGCATACAACGCCAGAGGTGCGGAGAGCTCCTAATCAATCAGTGACTGTGAATGACAATCTGGTCTGGTACTGTACTTCACCCGCTGAATGAGCACTGATGGTAGCTATCATAAGCAACCATCGATATTTCATTTTCGCCGTAAAGAGGACGATTCAGTCTAATGTTATTGAGCCTTGCTGTACTGAATTTCTTCAAGACTAATGTCGCTATCAGTAAGGAATATATAGTTGATAAGTAACGATAAGATAGATTTCAGTTCTTTCTAAGTTGGTTCACCATCCCGCGTTCTTCTCATTTTTAAAGAATATGTTTCTCGACAGCAACGCTAGCGTAGCCTCACAGGTATCTGATGAAAAAGAACATTCACTTATTATGCAATGGATCACCGTGATTCACCAATTTCTTGTTCATGGTGTTTCCCTTGTTCCTCATTCTGTCTTGTCTGCGTGAAGTTCCACGATGATTCGTACTGCATCTTGTTTCACCACTCAGTTTACTGCTTGTTCACTCTTTTCATCACGCATTTTAACAGTAGTCTTACCAACTATGTCATCAGCCATTTATCTCCCATGCGATCGGTCTGTTCACCACAACTTTCACCAGTCTTTTCCTTTCATTCTTCAATATCAAGCTAACCATCGAGGAGTGGATGAGATCTGGTTCCCTTTAGCTTTCCCCACGCACCACCGTCCCGCTTTCACCCTCGCCATTTTCAACGAACTTGTAACCTTTTCTATTATAGTTGAATTTAAGATGAAAATCAGTCCAGGTTTCTATCCCGAGAGTCATGATGGTTGGCAGAGTGATAGATATGCAGAAGAAATCGATGGTCTTAGACCAGAGGGATTTCCAAAAGAGTATGATCCTGTGATCCACTCAGTGATGAAATTTCTACCATGATTCTCCTTATACTAATACAAACGGATCCTTGATCCTTCGGCTTCCACGGAACCTCATTCTTTCTTTTTTCTCAATCCTGGCGTGCCATATCTTCCATGGACTCCGAGCTTCCAAACTTGGCGGGTAACCCACCGTGGCCCTATGTCAATATGAAGATCCTCGAAAAATCCGACAGTATAGATCGAATTTGGATGGAGCCTCCGCATCAACAGTCCTTTCCAACCTTTGACCATCAGAACCTATACGTGCCATTGACAGAGCCAAATCCTTGCCATGATTTTTATGAGTTAGAGCATAACCTCGAATCAAACCACGGGATGCAGGACCACGTCACTCCGTTACAACCAACGCCGACATGGAACATAGCACCTGAGAAATATGTCGACATTTCAAGCATGAGCCTCGACGACCCGTCGAGATTTTATAATCCGGCGATCTCCCCAACAACGGGTTCCCCTTCGGTGGAATCGAACTCTCTTGCTGCGAAAAGTGGCCAGTCCAGGCTGGTTCGGGTTGTATCACGTAAAGCAAAACAACAGAAGTTTCGTCAATCATGTTCCCACCTTCCCGTGGCTGTATTCGTGTGCACGGTATCTAGTTGCAGAGCTCGATTCAAACGCGCGGAGCATGTTAAACGACACATGGTGAGCCACTCTAGGAAAAAGCCTCATGCATGCTGGGTCCCAGGTTGTAATGGAGGATTCTCCCGGCAGGATAACTTACAGAGTCACTACTACACCCATGCCATGCGAGGCGGACGCAATCGTTGTGTGCCACTCTCGATCCCTTTTGTTCATGTTATGATCCCTGTTTTCGCGGTTCATTGACGGCCGAAGGGCTTCCGCTCTATCAATCCGATTCGAGCTTGGCGGTCACTTCCTGAAGTTGCCATGGTTGATTGCTGGATGCAATTTACCTTTCTTGCGTAAGAAACGCTACATACACTACAGGTGATATGTGGTATGCGTGTGTTTCCTTCCAAGCCAAGCGGTGGAATAGGATTCTGCAACGCGGCCCCTGTTCTGCTTTTGTCATTCATGAAAAATAGTTAACGTAATTCACAAGCGAACCGCCACCCCAAGCGAGCCGCCAGTTGAAATCTACATACAAAAACATCATTTTCACAGCCAGATAATTCGACAACTTTCCTAAAAAATGTAGGCTAATAAAGGTATCTATGATATAATATACTATAGATAAAAGTATTTTATAATTTAAGAAAGAGATTATCTAATATGATGAAGATAAGAAAAATTACATTGTAATTTTATGTATTTTTAAATTTCTAATAAAATTTGAATAATTTAGTTGAGAATATTAATATATTTTAATATATATAGTATAAGGAGCTAATATTAATCTATATATTCTTTTTCCGTATACATATTCTAAGAGTGTGTTGGGTTATTGAGCTGTGAAAATAGTCATTTTTGTATGTTGATTTCAACTGGCGGCTCGCTTGGGGTGGCGGTTCGCTTGTGAATTACGTTATCTATTTGACTATGTTACGTCACCAAGTGTCAATCCACCGGAAGGGCAGGCCGGACGCTTCGTTCCTCAGCGCACTCAGCGAAAAAGTGTTCATTTCCACCTCCCATCGAGAAATCATAGCCAATTTCCAAGTATAGATTGACCGAAGTCTTTTCCGCAGGAAGAGACATTCCTGCTCCAATTCCGAGACACTCATATCGTCGACTTTTTTGTCCTCGGAGATTGGACCTTGTGGATCCTTATTCTCCTCAGCAATCCACTGCTTCAAGGTCCGAGCTTCTTTCCGAGTTAGTTCTAGGAGTTCAGAAGTGTCCCTGCTCACTTCGTCAGTGAGACTCAACGGACTGAGATTGAAACACCAACATGGTATGTTTAAGATATTGTCTCTGACTGGCGCTGACTAGTTGTTTACGCTATCTCTGCAGTCTTCAATTCTGGTCCCGGATACTTGTCAATGTGTTTGACAGTCTACGCACGGGGATATCCAAGTTAGTTTTTCTTGTGGTCCTGAATTTGGATCATGATTGAGGTGGGTCAGGATACATATCTAATGTTTCTTTGCGTACAATTCTATACGCTAGTAGTGCAACATGCTGTCAACTCTTCAACAATCTTTCATCAACATAACCTCCCAATCTTGCTTCAAGGCCTGTCGAAGCTGCACCACGCTTTGGCGCATCATCTCCACCGAGTAATTGTCCTTTCCAGCCGCGGTCAGCTGATGTTGTCTCAGAATATTGAAGTAGATGCCCTTTAGTTCTGCATCACGCTCTGCAAGCATCTCATCGAGCTCTTCAACAGATTTGCTCCAGTAGGCTCCCTCATCTATCACCCTTCGAAAGCGCCCACCGAGGTTATCCTTCGTCCCTAGCCAATGGTCCCTCGTGACGATATTGACGATCAATTCGGCCGTGGACCGTAAGCATTTAGGGCCCCGGCACTCACGGCGCTCCAAGGACACGACCCAATTTTCAAGCGAGGCCTCTTCTGTAGGGGTCTTTTTTTTTTGGCGTGGAATGCCTGCATCTCGTGATGTAGTTGAGCCCTGTATGCGCTTGGCGGAGGGTGCTGGTTGACACGTCAAAAGCGCGCGTGACTTGGCGTAATTTAGCGATTTTTCTGATGTTTAAGCGCGTTTACAGCAAGTTAAATTCTCCTTTCATAGTTTGGATAATTTTTCGTACATCATATACCCCATTTTTGATGTTGGGAGGCTTGTGGTAAAGTGGTTGTCAAAAAGTGCGGTGAAATTTTGATATAGAGCAGATTTTGCTAGGTAGTTCTGTCCAATACAAACGTTCCACTCAGTTCTCAATTATGTTAACCATTTCAAGGACGACTCGGTACTTGTGGCAGTACGAATATACAACTTAAAAAATTAGCCACGACTATTGAACACATTTGTTGACAAGTTCCACCTCGAGTTCCCGGTGAAAAGCTGTACTAATCTACCCATTCCTCCACATAGAATTTAGGCGGAGTAATTGGCCGCAATAATATTGGCCTGCACTTCATTCTCCGTGTTATCAGAGGGATAGCCAGAGGTCATCACGCCCTCATAGAAGGTCCCTTGGGCGCCATTGCTGTTATCGCCGCCTGTTCCCAAAATAATAGCACCCTCTTTGTGCATTGGGTTGTAACCGTTTGGGCGAGCGCCATCGAAGAACGTCGATAAACCTCCACTAACAGCATTACCACCACGAATCGACCAGTGGTTCGGCTCACCCTTGACGATAGCTGTGATAAAACGATCGTTAATGACTGGGTCGCCGGCATTATATCCGGCATTGATGCCAGAGAATAAGCCATTCTCCAAATCGGCCATGATCCAGGGCCCGCTACCTTGACCAGAACCCCAGGTCTTTGAATTACCGTAGTAAATAGCTTCCATATGCCCGTCACCGGTATCAGAGCCGCTAGTCTCCGCATTGCCATAGTCAAAACAGCAATTACCGTTGTAATGAGTCCCGTCTAGAACGGCATATATCCCCTGTGCCTCATCTCCAGTAGCCGTATTACGAGCATTCACATTGTGATAGCCAGTACCAGGCGCTACATAGACGCCATAAACCTTATTGCCATTCAAATAAACTGGAGCGCTGGTTGCCACGGCCAGGTTATCAGACTTATTCGGCTGAGGGCCAGCCCAGTATCCACTGGCCCGAGTGAGTTGGTTATTATTGCTAGTTTGATCATAGATGATACTGATATAGCAAGTGGCGCCGTTGCAGAAGGAGTCCTGGGCACCAGAATTGGCAACGCCACCAGTAGATAGAGGGTAGATATTGGTGGTCGCACTATCGGTGCTACGTTGTACTTGATAGAGGGGACCATCATAGTTGCTAAAGAGAGCACGTGTTGTACTATGTGCTGCCACGCAAGGTGTTCCGCCGGATGCGTAGATATCGCATGGTGCCGCGATGACCAGACGAGACATCACCATCAAGCTGAGAGCCCAAACACTGAGAGTGCGAAGGGAAGATTGAACAGCCATTTTGCCTTTTGAATTGTGGTCCAGAGAAGAGATCGTGAGCAGAGCACCTGATTTGGATTGTTTTCATCTCGCATCAGACCGGGGGGAATGGTCCGGGTGCTTTATACCTGAGGAGGTTTCAGAAAGAGTACAATTCCTGGGGTCAAGTTTCCGGGGTTCTGGAAACGCTTGAACTGGAACCTGACTATGCATCCGGCCTTAAGGAAGCGACGTGTGAGTTGTTCGCGCTTTGTCTCGCATGTACAAGGACGACCTGAGCGAAAATCATCTCCGTGACCTCGCTGGGAATCAATTAACCGCATTTTTGGGATTCATAATACGAGGTCACATCACATATGGGTGAAATTTCTCCAACGAAATATGCAAATTACCCGCTTCCCCGACTACTACTCCCAGCGGGGAAACGGGGCAGTAGTTTGTTCTAGATTAATTTTCCGCGTCCAGACTAGGAAACAATAAACCAATTAAGTGATCTAATTATTGTGCCCTCGTGAACTAGGTGCTTAGAGTACTAGGTACCGTCGTTTACAAGCCACAGAAAAGAAATTCACTCATATGACTACACCGTAGGGATAAGATCAGCACCATAAATCAACACTACCAAACCTTATTTTGGATATGAGAAGTTGGGGCAGAGTGGCCCCGCAACACCAATCCGCAATTTTGTTAGTTTCATAACACGATGTCCCTGTTCACTGCCTTCTATACAGCACCAAATTAACCGAGTGTTACCGATATTCGCTAGATCGGTCGGTTTCTTTTTAAGGATACAGGGATTGTATTGTATACCGATATTCCGCTTCAATCGACCACATCCTCGCTGTAGGGTTTCGCAATGCATCACGCGATGTTCAGCAGCAGATTTTACTTCCTACTATAGGGTACATATTCTGAAAACCAAATGGAGCCTCTAACAAGGTCATAAAGTCAATATAAATAGACCTACAAGACCCTTCTCACTACAACTATCATTCTATATCGCAGAGCAAATTTATACTGCAAAGTGTCTTCTATTTCACTGGTTGAGAATGTATGTCAACGCCATTTCTCTTATAGGTATCACTAGCTCTTTGAGCGCCTTTGCTCAAGGGCGGGTGATTGAAAGGCGCATTTCCAATGGCCAGGGTGTGACCCCAGCTATGGGATGGAACAGCTACGTAAGTCGAACTTGGAAATTTGCAATACAAGCCGAGGATATGGTGCTGACAACTAAAATAGAATGCTTTTGGATGTCCTGGAGCCACTGCTCAATCCGCAATCACCGCGGCTAACCAATTCATAAACCTGGGTCTGAAAGAGCTTGGTTATAAGTATGTCAACATTGATGATTGTTGGCCGTTGAAGAATCGTAGCTCTTCTGGTAACCTTGTGCCCGATCCAAGCAAGTGGCCTAATGGTGTCGAAGCCGTTGTAAATGAGATCCATGGCATGGGACTCAAATTTGGCTTGTATGGTGATGCTGGAACTCTCACTTGCTCTGGCTATCCCGGTTCTCAGGGATATGAGACTAAGGACGCCGAAACCATCGCCAGCTGGGGCGTTGATTACTGGAAGTATGACAACTGCTATACCCCTTGCAACAATGACAATCCGCCACCCCAAACTTGCTGGATCGCCAGAGATTCTGAGGCTTGGTATCAGACCTTCGGAAATGCTTTGAAAGCTGTGAACTACCCAATTCTCTACTCTTTGTGCTCGTGGGGTCTGGATAATGTCTGGACCTGGGGAGGTTCTGTTGGCAACTCTTGGAGAATCCATTCCGATATCTACAACGCCTGGGAATCCGTTGCTTCTATTTCATCCACTGCCGGTGGAATTGCCCAGTATGCTGGTCCTGGGGGGTTTAATGATCTGGATATGCTGGTGAAGCCCCGCAAATACTATTCAAGACGATAAGAGTGCTGATTGTGCATGCTAGGAAATCGGAAACGGTGTCTTGACTGAAGCTGAGGAACGTGCTCATTTTGGTCTCTGGGCCATTGCCAAATCTCCCCTCATTCTAGGAACGAACCTCGCCACGATTCCTTCCTCGTCTTTGTCTACCATTAAAAATGCTGTGGGTTCACACAAATATAACTTTTCCCCACACATCAAGCTGACGCGAAATAATCAGGACGTCATTGCCATCAATCAAGACCGTCTTGGAAAGGCCGCCGCCCCCTTCGTTCCCCCCGGCCAAGCCTCCCCTGTCTATAACCAGCTCTATCCCTACTGGGCCGGAGAGCTCAGTGACGGTGTTGTCATTGGCCTAGTTGCCGCCAATGGATCTCAGTCTTTTACCGTCGACTTCGTTAATGTTCCAGGACTCGGGAGTGGCTCTTACAGCTGGAAGGAACTCTGGAGTGGCGCTACCGGTCATAGTTCATCGGTCTCCATTGCCCTTGGAGAACATGACATGGCTATCTACAAGGTGTCTATTTGAAAAGGACGTCGGAGTCATATTTGAAGGAGCAGGATTATGTCTTTCTTTACTTGAATCCACAGGTTTGAACATCAGCTTGATGAGCCGCTAGATACTTTTCAACCCAATTCTGACTCTTAACTTCTAACTTCTACTTCTAAGTAACGGCTTTAATAAATGGTACGAGATCAAGTCATTTCAATTCCATGTTTGGATCTTCGATAGAGGATAGAAGTATTCCTAAATATAAAGTAGAAGATCCAACGCGTGATGTTCAGGTGAGGCTGTCTGACCACTGGAAATGTAGATTTACAGTTTCAGTACCCGCAAATCCGTTCCTTGTGAGATGCAATGCCGAGTCTTGTCAGTGTAGAATTTTCATGACAGAATCACTACCACGTAGTACATAGTACACAAACATTTATCGAAGCAGGTGCATACAGCATAATTTTAATACGCGCGAAATTACCTATCTTGGCATCAGGATCAGCCACTGATATAAGCCCGTATGGTATACTCGATCGATCTTAATTACTATGTACTCCCTTCCACTCCCTTCGGTCGTTTCAGGGCATTCACGAGGTGATAATTAGTAATCTCGCGGAAAGAATCTTTCGTACATTCCCTGAATGGTAATCTCGGGTAAGAAAGAGGGGAGTGATACCACGGTCCGATTGAATTCATGGCCGGACTCTAAACTATTATTGTGATTTTCTGTAGAATTTGCACTCGTATTTTAATTCATTGAACATGTAGTTCCACCCAGATCGAACCACATGCTACGGATATAGAGGACAATACGGGGTGAACGGGACTAAATATCTTTCTCCTCCAAGCCCCGTACTGTAGGATTCTCCGCTCTCGTAGCCTTGAAATTTACAATCTGCCAGTAGCTCTCTGCCTTCCCTTGATGAATTCTTGCTACCTTTCCTTGGCGGGGTAAATATAGATCCACGGCTAGTACCGTGGGATTTGTTGGAAGGCCTGAGAACTTCGCGGTGAACAAGTTAGGCTATAAATGTATCCATTTACGCAAAATGTAGCTTGGGTTTACTCATCCAATCATTTATTGACTACTTAATATCATCTATATGTTGATTGACCATAAATCGAGTGCTTAGCCCGTAGATTGCATTGGGAGAACATCCGGGGTAGGGAGACCTATTTTCTCCCACGGTACACTCACAAAATTCCGTTAAATCTCCCTTGGTTTCAGAAGCCGACGAGTGGAGGAGAAGCAGAGCACTGCTGGATAAATCTAATCTTTGCCTTTTTAAGGACCGCAATTAGAACAAGGTAGCTTGGTTAATGTGTCACGTATTTGGTTTAGATGTTGACCGTTTTGGCTTTGGGCACCGGGGTGCTCGTGTATTGGCTGCCATCTGCTGGATCTTATTCCAGGTCTTCCAGGCCTTCAATGATATCGCTTGCAATTTTCTCCGCTAACATGTCTACGATGATTTAGCACAGGTCCGGAAGATATCGACAAAAACCACTTACAAACTGTAGACTGAGGATGCCCGGGTGGTAGAATGGGGAAGGAACTAGCATCCACAACCCTCAGACCTTTCACACCAAATACTCGGGCTTTACTGTCAATGACTGCCATTGCGTCGCTAGGCACGCCCATTTTACAGGTTCCAGCAGGATGCCAAAGGGTCATCACGTTGTCTTTGATGAAGTCGAGAATCTGTTCATCTGTCTGAACATCAATGCCCGGATAATATTCTTCTCCCACAATGATCGGGGCCATTGCTTCACTTTGAAAGGCGGCTCTAATACGGCGAAACATGGCAATGGCAACCTGTCGATCAGACTCGGTCGCCAGCCAGTTAGGATTGATTATTGGTAGGTCCGAGGTATCGGATGAGGCGATCGTTACGTTGCCGCGTGAACTTGGCGCCACCAGCACCCCTAACATAGATGCATATTGATACCCATCCTTGGGCTGAGTAGCGAAAAGACTCGAACAATTCCCGATGTATCCTGCGCCGGAAATATACTATAGTATACACAGCGGTTAGCTTATTATTGGGCCCAATAGAAACGACAGCTCCGTGGTCATACTTCAGCCTCCGGCCAATCGTCCGAAAACCATGACAAGGTGTGGTTAGTGTTCAAAGAAAAATTCGCGCGTAAACTGTTGGGAATTTTCTCCCAGGCTAACAGATCCGCAATGGGATTTGCCATGAGTCCGGTATGTGTTGTCTCGTAGGCGAGAAACTCCGCTCCGAGGTCGACAATATTATTTGCGACTTCGGTCAGCGTCTGAACGCCAACACGATAAGTTGGCGCAAAGAATGGGTGATCCCACATATTTTGCCCCACACCAGGGAGATCTGAAACGACATCCACCTTATACTCTAAAAGCGTCTCCGATGGCCCAATCCCTGAAACCATGAGCAGTTGAGGCGACTGAAATGCACCAGCGGCAAGTACAACTTCTTTGGTAGCGGCAATCTGGATTGGGAAACCTCCCGACCCAGTGGCTTCCACCCCAATGGCTTCTTTGTCGTTGTTGAATAACACCCTCTTAGCCAAGGTCGACGAATAGACATGCAAATTCGGATTGGAGCGGTATGAGACTAAGAAAGAGGACTCCGAACTGCTCCGACTTTCGTCTGACGGCTGGATAGTGGAAGAGCAATACTGCGTCCCAAATAGAGTACCGGAATTGAAATCAGTTGTTGCATGGATGTCGATTGCGTTCATGCCAAGTAGCATCCATGTTGAAAAGGGCATGGCATAGTTGGAATACGATACTTGCAGTGGTCCACCACTTGCTTCAAAGGCTGCAGGGTTGTATTCGGCTGTTGCATTAGAGAACCGAGTCTGCGTATCTGGTGGGGTGAATGCGACACTCTTTTTGTAATATGGGAGCACTTGATTGAATTCATAACTACTATCGTTGACGGCAGCGGCCCATTGGCCCATTGATTCTCTTGTCGGTCTGATCAGATCGACTTAGTAACGTTCTCCACGGAGTCGGGATATATGGCAGTGCTAGACATTACCGTTGATAGATCATGAAATTCAACGCGGAGCTGCATTGTTTTCACTTCAGCCGCTTCCTTTGCACACATTACTGAGGAAACTTATACCTGCCACCTAAACATTTGCCTCGCGCAAAGTGAATATCACGATGATTCGCCCCGGGCTGTGCTTTGGCTACAAACCCCCAATCAATGGCAGAGTTTGTCGTTGGGTCAGAACCGGCAGGGAGGACGTCAGCGATTGGAATAGCTGCTAGAGATTCGGTCTCATATTGGGCCCCAGCTTCAATGAGTGCTACGCTGAAAGACTCCTCGGCTAGACGAGTGGCAAGAGTAGCTCCAGCAGTCCCCCCTCCTACCACCACATAGTCAAAACTGCTGTTGAAGCCGCGACCGTTACGGGTGCTTTCCATGTGTTGGTGGAGAATAGCACGAGGAAGAGCATAACATACAGCCGCCAATCCTAAAGACAGCGTGATATGCCGCATTATAGGCATCCTTGAAAACCAGATACGTAGCAGATTCATGTGAAACGATTACAGGTAAGAGATGCCCTTGTTTCGCAAATGCTTTTAAGGTGACGCTTCCAGTTTTATTTCTGTTTCTGTACTGTAGCCGTCATGACCCCTGTCAACAACGCTAAAGAAGTGGCTTTGGAACTGCGAATAAAAATGACGCCGAAAGCAAAAGAAACACCGCGAGAAGGGAGAAAATATGCACTAACGCCTAGGAATTCTCCTTGTGCGGAACGTATTACCGGGCCAATTGACCTGTATTGGCAGGTTTCCCTGGAATGAGCACAAGTCATTCCACAGAACGTACGAATCGATCTCGTCTGGACCGCAACTCGAGTTGTGGACTGATCAGCGCTTTGAGTAGTACATGCCGTGGCGATCGTCGACGTTGGTATTTTCTCTACAATGGAAGGAAAAGAGCGAACGTTTTTTGTCCACCAAGGTACTCAACCAAGAAATAATATCTCTGATGCTGCATTTGAATTTGCGAGTTTGTGTTGTTTAATGAATACTAAAGCGAGCCACGTCGATCCTCACGTTCCGACTCGAGATCATCGAAATAGAAATCCATTCTTGGTCTACTCACGCATTGTTTGACCTCGTAGCTTCCAAGGATATGTGAGCCGCGTGCTGCTTACCCCTCTAAATAGTTGATAATTCAGAGCTCCTGAATACAAGCAAGTGATCTCCGATAGCGGTTATTATACTACCTTAGTGTCATAACCGCCAATTTTCTAGAACCTGTTGACAGGGCTAAGTGCTTTTGAGTCTTGCTCTGCCGTGATCGTATATTGCCTATCCGGACTGACCTACGTACATATTTCTAGCAACATGCCCTTCCAATATCAAAAGATATGCCTAGAAATGTCATTTTGAATCCTCACGACACTAGATTGGCTACTATAGACCTGTTCCAGATCGGGATGACCCCTTCTGGGCGCAAGGTTTAAGGTAGAATTCATACTACTACGTATTTAGTAATACAAGGCATACCTAGTGGATACACCTTGTGAAGCACTTTACGGAGTAGGTCTTTCCGAACATGAGTCCCACATGGATAAAGTAAATAGTGTAAGTTCACAGGGTACTACTACTATGTAAGATTCATTCCTGCCTGAAATGCGGATCGTTACAATGAAACGGGTTGAAAATATGGTGAGAGTCGGCATACAACGTAATATTGGACATCAGTCAAGCGCTGGACGGGTCTTGGCTTTGGTGTTACAGGTTTTCCGGTATAGACAATTTTAGCTCTGCCAAGTCGAGCTGAGAAATTGAGTGGGAACGCGTCATGTAGTGTACTGTGTGTCTAACTAAAAGTGTGAAATTATCTGGCATAGGCTGCCATACAGAGTTATTATGCAAAGATATGCGCGCTAGTTTAGTAAGGGGGTTTCTTGGCAATACCTTGTAGAGAGGCATGCTCGCCATCCAATGAGGGCAGGTGAGTGGATTTATGCTGTTCCCACCATATTCGGGATAGCGGTAAAGTAATCCTGTCACGAGCTTTAGTCCAGTTAATGTCCCCACGCCGTTCCGTAGAATGCTATTTGACTCATTTTTGAGAACCGTGCTTGTCCCCCGAAGACTTGACAAAGACTGAAAATAAGTTTACTGAATACAATACTGTCTGGTGACTGGTGGCATTTTCAAACCATCCCAAAACGTGCGCATGGTCGTGAGTTCATCACCCTAGCAGCATCCATATTCAGTAATCATTGTAGTTTGCACTACGGTCTTGGATATGTCAGGAATGGGGGAAAGGGAATGAAAGGAAAGAATTCACATTTAGACCCATGTCTTACACAAATACATATATAGCTGCGAATCCTCGCCAGCTGCTTTCAAAAATATCTCCCAGACAAGGCTCGAGAGCCCTGCCACTCTCTCAATATCGTTATTATTATCGCCCATTATCTCCGCCGGCAACTTCTTCAGCAAGTTGCCAATCACCGAAACATCAACCACTCTGGCTCCTAATCCACTGACCGTATGAACCCGGCAAATGTCACCCACTCAGTCGCAATCCCACAGGATCCACCCGTAGCCCCTAATTGGACCGTGTATGCTTCCCGATTTCTACTATGTAGTAAGCTTATCCCGCTTCGCAAATTGGCCCTGGCAATCTCATTTATCATCAAAATACTAGTTGTTGATATCGTCTTCTTGAATCTGTCCGAAGTTGTCATTTGATACCATATCCGAACAGATGGGTTTCCGTATAGATCGTGGAAGCGAAACAGGATGCGGATGGGTCGAGCAGGGAGGCCACAGAAGCAAAGTGATGGCTTTCAAGGTTTTGGAGCTCAAGGGCAAGCATTTTGAGCAGACAGTAGAATAAGAGCGCGCTTCTGGGCCAAGTAGTATCAGGCATTAGTGCAGTAGATCTTGAACGTAATTTATCCAACAGCTGATTGGTATCGTCTTTCCCACCTCAAAAATTGACCAGTCTCCACTCTCAGCTGAGTGTGCTGTAATTCGATGAGGACTGAACTTGGCACCCCCAATTTATTGCTGGCAAAATTAACGCGTTGAAATCACGTCTCATCCCGTCCCATACAATTTATTATGAAAGTTCTATATCCTTATATTTTCCACTAGAAATCATGGCTCCTCCACGTCATACAGCGCGTAAACTACCATCGACTTTTCGGCTACTAACGGTATAACTAATTTACGAACATTCGCTACGATACCGACAGATGAGTCAAATGACATACAGTAAAGTAACATGTATGGGCTCCACGCAGATACGACATATAAGTAGTGGTATTGGACTTGCATACGGGACGATAACTGACAGGATTTCTTTACCGCTATCCCGAATATGGTGGGCACAGCGCATAAATCCACTCACCTGCCCTCATTGGATGGCGAGCAGGCCTCTCTACAAGGTATTGCCAAGAAACCCCCTTACTAAACTAGCGCGCATATCTTTGCATAATAACTCTGTATGGCAGCCTATGCCAGATAATTTCACACTTTTAGTTAGACACACAGTACACTACATTACACGTTCCCACTCAATTTCTCAGAAATCAATGTGCCCTAGCATGTTCAACCCCGTTACGTATCGCTCAGCCGGCCGCTCCTGAAAATTGTGTAGAGAATAGCCAGGACGCCAGCCACAACACGCCTTGAAAGCCTTGTAATAGTGATGAAGATCTATGACGATATCATAGGCAAGGTAAACACACAAAGGAATTTTAGAGTCGACAACTCAATGCGTGGAGAGAGATTCCATCTTTCATTTTCAGACAGATCAGGAACTACTTCGATGTTCGATGCTCGTACCATATGCCCTTCTTACACAACCTTGATTCAAACTGAGAAGACTGTACCGCTGAGCTTCGGTACCCTGTCGTAGAGTTCTCTCATCTATGTCTTTCTTTGTGATGCGTTTGAAGGTGCCGATGGTCAGAAGAGTGGAAATCCAGCATATTGGCTATAAAAAAAAGAACTTCAAATTTCTCCGTTAGACATCTTTAACATGTCAAGATAGTCTAACAGGACTGATGCAGAGAGGGAGACAAATAATGATCGCCGTTCAGCGATAGGAGGGTTTGCCGGCAGTTCGGTATCTTGAGACCGAAATGAACACAACTACATACAAACTTTGGAATACTGTAGAATATCATACTGGACAAATGGGATGTTATTCAAACGAGTTACAAGTACACGAACGATTCGTGGTCAAGAAAAATGAGCGTAATTCAAAAATTGAGTGCAACACAAAGCGATCAGATGAGAGAACATCATATCTTTTGCAACTGACTCGTGATCAAAGTTTAGCGAACATACGGCGCATCGCCAGCGATGCCCGAACTAGGTGCTTCCACGTGTTCACACGTGTTCAAAGTATCTCGTCTTCTCTCGCTATGCCCTTGTGGTCTTGCGTATCCGAGGTTTCTATGGCTCCCTTTTGAAGCAGGTCATGCCGGTACACTTTGTATGCAGCTTCCAACTTCGCAAGCCTCTCGTAGTCGTCTGCCGCAATCCTGGCCCGTTTTATTGCAGATTCCATAAATTCTGCTTTGCTGAAGCACAGTGGTTCACTCTTATCATCGTCCGTTTGCGAAACAAATAGCGAACTGTCGCTAGGCTCTAACTTGACGTGGCGCGTCTCTTTGGTGGACCGTGATTTACGGGCCGTCATGGGTTCAGACTCACTGGTTGAAGTAGCGGAGGTACTACGACTCCTCTCAGAGCTGCTTTGGACAAGACTCGATTCCGAGTCGGAGTCCAACGCTACGCTCTTCTTCGCTCGTTGGGATGATTCTTTCGGATTACTTTGTCGTTTCCCAGTAGGTCGCTCGGGGAATGGTGTTTCGGAGCGAATCTGTTTAAGCGATCCGTCCCTCGAATGCTGACCGTTGTACCGCCGCGAGTAGCGCTCTTCCTGTTCCTTCCACAAGGTGTGGGCCATGAAATCCATTTCATGTATATCGTAGTGACGAAGGAGCTTGCTACGAGTCTCCCAGCTCCGGTTTTTGTACATCTTAAGGCCCTCTGGAAGTCCTCTATTCAGGTTCTTAAACTGGACCCAGAAGTAGATATGTGTCGGTAGTTGGTCGTGTGAATGAGGACCCCACGGAAACCCACGATGTTATCGACTCCGTAGCATCGCTTCCCAGTATCGTCAGCGTAGCCGAGGACGGTTGATCCTGAGATTCGTTGGATGTCATCCGTGGGAGTCGTCCCACTCTTCGCACGTAGGACGAATGTAGAAAACTTTTGGGGTCCCAAGCGCATGATGACTTGTTTCCGCTGGCCCATTGTCCAGCGCCAGCCAACCGCTTCCGCTTGATCATCCTCGTCATCGCTGATGGTTAAGGGTTTCATACGCACGATGAGTCCGTCTTCGTCTTCGTCTTCGTCGACTGCTCCCTGGGAGGAAGTGGACTGAGATTCATTCCCCCCGTTACGATGGAGATCTGTAGCGATGCATCCTGGGAGGCCTTCTCCGGTTCCACTTCATGCCCATTGAAATCTTCCTCCTGGTCGACATCCATGTCCAATTCCGCTTCTCGGACCTCTAACTGACTGAGCGAGTACCCTTTCCTGCTCACTTGTGGTAGGCTTTTCAAGCTTGTCTTTTAGTTCGGCGATATCGGCTTGCAGTTTCTCTCTTCGAGACTTTGCGTCGCCGGTGTGTTGTCCATTGGTACTCCTGGTCTTGCTGACGCCGGCAGATTTTGCTCCTGTGACATCCGTAGCCTTACTTTTCCTTGTTTGTGGTGGCATTTGGAATGATGATCCAGACTACCGACATAGGGGACGACGGAAACGATCTCGGTTATATAGCCATTCCAGCCTCAAATATGTGATGCCGAAGATCTCGTACATATGGCTCGAACGATACGGAACATGCGCTGTGTCTTGTCAAGCGATAGGAATGGCCAGATAGGATTCCTAGGAGCAGCCTGGTGAAACTATCCTACCGTCTTGAGGGTACGTACATGCGCATTTAGGTCTACACATTGATTTTTGATGTTGCCCTCTCGAAGACACCGGCAACTCCACGGGATCACACCAATGCCAGAACTGTAAAAACATGCGGTGTATCTCCAGTAGGGGGTTTGTTGACGGACGTGGTCTATAATCACCGTACATCGAGTGTCTGACACTGTTCCCCACGGCATACTTGTCCCCTTGATAACACGCTCAATTTTGACAAGCAATCGGATGACTGTGTTCTTATTGATGCGGACAAGTCGCCATATTCAGCAAAGGATCCTCGCTGCGGATAATCTAAATAAAACGCCTTCGAGCATTATCAGGTTGAGCAATCCAGAATACTTCGGAATTTCACCAATGACGAAGGTGAGAGTGTCTATCCTTACTATTGTCCAGCTATGACAGGAATAACTTTTCCACCAGGGACATGACCTAGTTCTCAATCATTGGCACTACCAGGCGGTCCCCCCACAGTGTAGTTTAAAGGAAACGCAATCATTTTTCCCACCACTGCCTGCCTACCTGAGGAGCTTCAATAGCCCGTAGATGAATATTGGTTCCCTGATAACATTGTCGCACGAACATGAGGTATGGTGAGAACTATGAGTTAATTTTAAGGTGACTCGTATAGTAGTTTTTCTGCAGTTTTCTCGCGACGATCACCTATTTTTCTAGATCCGAATCATGTACATGTTCCCTACGTTGGAAGGCTGCCACAATTTTCATCTCCTAATCAACTTGATTCCTTTGACGTGAATTTAGATCAAGGAGCTGAACATGGATGCATGCGAAATGAGCGATATCTGCTCAAGCAGTCAAAGCTGGAATATCCATTCTAGATAGGAAGACGCATAAGCTCTGAGACGAGTCAATGATGTGATTTCACAGCTTATGGCTGGCGAAAGTGGTTTAGGAAAGAATGTTGCGCTATTATTGCAAGCCTGGTAATTCATCCTCGTGCGACCCCCCAAATAGAATAGAGAGGATATTGCACCGCGGTGGCGGCCTCAGCACTCGAATTGATCTTGACTAAATAGACTCAACAGCGTTGTGTCGATCCGAGCAGTGAAGAAATGGTCAACAACTAGTGGAAAGAGTGTTGAAAGAGCCGAGCAACGGCGTGATAAAGAAACACGTCGTCCAAAGCTTAATGGAAAGAGTGTTGAAAGTCTTCCCAGGAAAAATATACCGAAGAACAGAATTTCACTGTTGCATACGAGCCACAATCGATAGTGACGAGGGACCGGCATCTCTCGTTGGTGGCCTTGCTAGGAATTCTCTCAATCTCAACTACTTGCACTTTTTTCTTCGTCATTGATCGATGAGCTTGCACTGATCAACGTAAATTCCATCATAAACCCAGTACGGCAGATGCTGTTCACTACCGTCTGAAATGCGGTGGCATTCCAAGGATTGGAACTCGCATTCTCAGGAAAGTTCAATCACTCCATGGAGCTGAAGCGGTCGTAGGAATTGATCTGTCAATTCCGAAATGGTGGTTCAGTCTTTTGCAACCTCAAGCAATCTTACCTATCTGTTAGGAGCGGTAGTAGTAGCTGCCATGGCAGTCGTATGCCATCATTGGCTTCCCCCTCGTTGCATATATAACTCCACCAGCGATTAATATTCACCGGTGAAAATTGTCTGCGATGCTGTTCACCGTCGGACATTCCTTTTTGGCGCTGCGCAAGGGCGCTAGTCATACAGAACGTGAGCTCTCTGCGGCCTGTCGACTTAAAAGTATGTCCTTAGTATCTCAGCCATTCTTCCAGGTCCCCAAAACTTTGAACAGAAGCGATTCACATGTGCTGGCCCTGATCACCGGTTCATCAGCCTGGATCACTACCCTTGGAAAGGTGACGCACCACACAATATACTTCGATACACATGAATTTAACAGCTGGATCTACAGATTATCAGAAAATAATATTCATTTCTCTTTCTTGAATCCGTTAGTCTCTAGATAATATACGTCCATGAAAGATGGCCTTAACACTTTGATTGTTTCTTATCCCCAGCCCAAATTCGTGATTATTCCGAGGCTCTGTGTCAGGCTTTGATGTTTTGCAATTCAGAATTATGGATTTTGTGTATTTGTCTTGCAGACGTTATCTCATTGCTAGATCCAAGTGGCTGCACCACTCGGACTGTCAACCCAAAGGTTCATACATGGTACCGTTACACAAGGCAAAACCTAACATTAGGTTCGTTTCATTTAATTCCGAAACCGTCTTCACCAACCAAAACACACCTCGAAAAGTTCATTCATGGCGCCAACACCAAGGCCTTAGTGCAGATCCTGGACCGATGTGCCGTACGATCGGAAGCTTTATGAAATATCTCGACCGAGCTGTATATGTTCCGTTTGTGATTTTTCATGTTCTCTTTTTTAAAAGACCAGCATTAACTAGAGATTATGCGTTGAAACATTTGGAGCCCAAAGTTATGGAGTGTAGTTTGAAAACAGAATAATATTGAAGACATATCGTCAGCAACCTCAAGGCCATTATAAAACTAATCCCTTGGCTTTCTTCAGAGAAACTCAATGTTCATCCAAAAAGTAATATACAGCCTTGCTATTAGTGAGACCTTTCGGTCAATGCCGGGCAACTACGTTCATTTCTTGGAGGGGATAGCAGAGAGAATACCACAGTGAAATTAATGACAGGCATCTGATGTTTTTCTCAAAGCCCTTCACCGTAGCTATATGATTACCGGTAAAACTGACGTTAAACGAATTGTAGAACCTTCCAAGGACTGCTTGTTCTACTCATTGAACCACGTCAACAATATTCATGGAACAGTGCCTTTCATTATGTGATCCTAGACTACGCTATCATCGATTCGCTTCAGGACGATGTTCGCATTGGGTCAAATGAGGCATTATCCCCCAATAATAAATGTTCTGCACCGGTAGTATATTGTAAATTTATATGTTATATAGTATTATGAGATACGTTCGGTGTGTCTTTATATAATTTCGAATTTTACATGTAGACTATTCTCTATGTCCAGGAGGCACGACAACTACCATACTGTCAATTGCAATGGTGTTTGCAAAAATCAGCGGCTTGGTTCCAGGTGTTCTGGTTGTGTTGGTTGTTATTCCAACCGCTCTGATTCCAGGTGTTTTGGTTTCCGCGATGACTCCCTCCGTCACCCTGGTTAAATGCATTGGTGTTATTGGAATTGCCGGTCCAATCATCCTGGTTCCAAGTATTCTGGCCACCGTTAAATGGGGTCCGGGGCATCGGTCTGCCGGGACCACATGTGGCCTGTATGTGGAGGTCGTCGTTTTCGACTTTCTGTTGATCGGATCTCTTGTCCGACTGAGACATTCTAATATGTACTGTGAATATTGTGATGCTGTATGTTTGATCAGCTGAGATCTTCACATTTACCCCTGTCTTGGTGACTACCCACATCGAAAGGAGATTTAGTCTTGCTTGAAAATGTTTCTTATGAATTGTATCTTCAATTTCTCATTTGACATATTTAATATTGGGAATTTTGCTGCTGGTTTGCCCTTATTTATGTACGGGAGATGGTTCTTACAGATGTTTCTTGGGGTTACCTTCAGCATCATCTGACGTAGTCGTAGTATCATAGAACGTGATCCTTCCTACATCCGTGTTTTGTCTATATTACGCTTTCATCAGACTATCACGTCAACCATGACGTTAAAGTGAGCAAATGGCCAGGGATTTGTCATCTTGTACGACTGTAGTATGAGGGATATCAAGATCTGCTTTCCGGTTGCGTCAATCTGAATTGATATCAAAAGGATATCGCTAATAGCAGTACTATCCTAATCAAGGAGCAAAACCTTGTCTACTTTCCGATTGCATCGTTCTGTATTGATGTCAGAAAATACTCCCAATAACATTACTATGTTAACTGAGAAGCAAAATCAATTACTTAGATGGCACACTTTATGATATATAGACCATAAATCTCCCTCTACGTGAGAGCAAACCTCGATAATTGCTTAATTGCAACTCACAAGTTACATTGGTCGCGGTAAATTGGCGCAAAAATGAATGACAAATTAATTCCTTTTGTTCCTCCGGAGATTCTGCCGGACGACTTCCACCTTGATATCAGTATAGAAGATGAAGGCCGCGGACCAGTAACTCAACAATATTATGTATCATTGAATAATTCCACTCCCATTTCTATGATCAACATGCCATCCGCAGGGCCGTTTTCAATCACCCCCTCCGTGGGGTCTATTTTCTACCTTAACATTCAGCCTGGCGGCCTGAGCGATCGCGAGCTGCAAAGGCTCAGGTGCCTCAAATTGCACGTCACCTCCATGTTGCACAAAGCTAGCAAAGTAGCCGCTCAACAAATCAAAATGAAAAATCAAAACGGGGACAAGAAACTCAAGGAAGACGAGACCGAGCGCGCAAGCTACCAAGCCATGCTCGTCAACTGGTACCTGCGTCACCATGGGCTGTTCGAGCCGGTCTCATCGGTTTCGAAAGAAGTTGAAATCGATACATCGCATGACTTCCACGAGAACCTCTTCGTCGTTGCGACCAACGGACTGTCGCCTACGGGGCCGTTGATGGAGGCATTTGAGAATATCCTCAAGCGTGTGGTAGAGAATGTACGCAAGAGTTCCGATACCGCGAAAGTAGCATTCAGCAGACTGTTGTGAACCAGGTGTATATCTGTGACGAATACACTGAAGACTTCGTCGCGCAGACATGGACGACCAGCTTCCGGCTGACGAAAGATATCATTGAGATTGTGAGAGGTAAAAGCAAATCTCAAAAGCCACGCGTGAACGTGCAATTCATCAGCAACTGCTTTGAGGTCCCCGAAAGCTTAATGTCAAATCTGATGGCTCCGACCGAACGACAAGAGATGAGAGAACTGGAGAGGTCTCTAGTACATGATCAGATGGTTTCCGTCGATGATGTCAAGATTGATCAAAAGCTAGTCCGAAGCAACAAATATGCCCCCGTCAGACTGGCGGAGACTATGAGACCCAATCCAGTTTATAGTAGTCCATCAACAGCCAGATATCGTCGGAGAGAACTTTGCCCTTATGACTATCAGTTCTAGGCGGATCGAGACTTCATAAATATGCCGTTTCTTGTTTCCCACAGAAAACCAGACTGGTCCTTATTGTAATGGTTGAGAAGGAAAGGCTTTTGAAATTACCCCGAGCTTGGGTGGGAATTATTAAAGATATTTAGCTTGATATAATTTGGCAGTTTTCTTACAGTATATTTTTACGAATAAAGTGGTTTCAAAGGTGAGAAACTGAGTGGGAACGTGTAATGTATTGTAATGTGGTGTGAAAGGGAATTGTTATGGCTGAAAACCCAGTATTACGGCTAAATACGGTGCGAAACTACTATGTATGATAACCAAATTTATATAGGCGCCCATGAACATAGGCCATTCCTGTATACATAGTACTACGTATAGTAAGAGGGAAGACGAGTAGCGCTTCCCACCAAGTCGATTTCCCGTATTCGGGGGCGCTAGAAAGTCTAAATTTTAGCGCAGGCCAATACTTTTGACTCCAATCTCCGTAGCGACTCGCAAATTGACATACATAGTAATTGAAAAACTAGCCCATGAAAATCAACCCACTTGTGTCGCTCAATCAAATCGAACCAATGGTCAAAAAAGATAGAAAAAAAATCCCAAGGCCTAGGTATCGGCTCCGACACGAACGAAGAGATAAAGACACTTTGTTCATTGGCGATGAACAACGAACGAAGAACTCCAGCTCGGCCAACGCATAGCTCCGAGAGAATGACCGCCCCAACTTTCCTATAATGCCAATTTGTTCTGAGGGAGAAGGTACTACTTTGGGAACGGATATGGGTTACGATCTCATAGGCTCTCCACCTGTTTCCACTACCTTCATGTAGAATACGCGATCCAACGGTGGGATGAGCATCGAAATAGAGAATGAGGATGTATTTCGTGTACAGTCTGTCTGTCTGTATTCATACGTTGACCCTCGCCGAAATTGTAACCCTGAACCGAGATACAAGTGATAAAATTCTACACAATCTACTATGTATTATGTATGCAGGTACATCTATGTATAGAAGCTGCCCTGCTAGGCCACCAGCGGTAGCCCGGTATTATGTTGACCGCAAATAATGGTGCGACTGATATGCTTCTTCCAGTCGAGTGGAGCCACCACGGGAAACTGAGGCATCTACATTCTATCAGTTGCACTTCTGCTGCAACAGCAACTCTTACTTCTGGCCTGCAGTGATTGGTCGCCTGGCACTTTGAATGAGGGGGTTCGTAAACGGTTTAGGAAGGACTGGATTTCTTGATTAGGTGATCCGAGCGTCTCTTTGACACCACTTTTCCGCTCGAACCCATGCGGGTACTGTCTGCCAAAATCATATTCAATCACACTATCACCAATAATGATATCCCCTAAGATGATCTCCGTCCGATCTGATGCGTATGGTACTCCGCCGCAGATCCCGACCAGTAAGGTAAGTTTGATTCCCGGGAAGCTGATGAGCAAGCCACGGGCAACACTGGCGGACCTTCGATTCCCCATCCCGGGCATATAGGCCAGCACGACATCGTGATTGTGTATTCTTCCTGTGATGTAGCTGTTGGCATCGCCTATGTGCTTGCCATATAAATGGCCCAGATCATCATAGTGATCATCGAATAACGCCTCCACCGCGTCCGCCTCTAGTGGAAGGGCACAGATTATCGCAATACGGAATTCATCACGAGATCGTGGAGGCATCTTAGGACGACTCTTGCTTTTTGTGACTAAAAGATATTCATAGAGGATCAGTGATATGGGTGGACTTCAATTTCGCTCTGTCAGAGTGGGCTTCCACGACTCTCGGCAGGTCATCCATGTCAAGCGGGGCATCAGATTGAGAGCACGGTGTTGACCGATTTTTACACTAGAGCACTTACGGCAGTACGGTGGAGAAGCGATAAAAGAAGGGATATTATTCGATATTGTTAAGTACATTTGGCACACCCTCCAGGACATCCTTGTAAGGGGGTTTTGGGTGCGATTTATACATAAAAGAATGTGTGTAAAATGAGTGACGATGTTTGACAGAATATTCTAGATATCTGCCTTCTTGCTAGTTTGCAAAGCTTCAAATTAAGTCGATTCTCGAGCATTCTTTTGATAATTTTGTGTAATGCCCTGAAACGACCGAAGGGAGTGGAAGGGAGTAGGACCGTGCGTGCGAGACCCCCACACAAAAACGCTGACGAAAGCTAACACTAGAAAATGAACAACCCTTTTGGGCCTAGAAGGGTCTTGGCGTTAGGGCTCTAGGGTTTAACATACTTTAGCTGTAGTATTATTAGCTCAGGACGCTGTATTTCCTTTGTGATATCAGACCGAAAGGAGTGGCAAAAATGCCGACATGCCGACAGAAGTGACACTAGAAACTTGACTCCCCTTTTGGGCCTAGAGCCTCTTGGCTGCATGGGTTATGGCTGGGCATGCTTTTGATTGGCTTCAAACAGTCGTTATGCCCTGAAACGAAAGAAGTTGAGTTGAAAGGGTACCCAGTTTCTGCACACGCACCTTTCTGATTGGCTGCTTGTTTCTCCTCTTTCATTGGTAGTTTTCTTACCCTTTTGCGTTAGTTGCTACAACAATGCTTATGGCTTGCATATATCCCTTTCAGCGTCCTTTTCCTATTGATGGTTTATGACAACCCTCATGCTGACTCATATCTTGTTATATTATCACGCACGTTCGTATATGCCCACCATTCGCTATGATCCTAATTAAGCGCTTCTAGGTATCCAATCCTGACTATTACCCTTCGTCCACGTCTGCATATGATACGTCAGTCGCACAATACTACCGAACTTCCAGTAAAAAAATGTTCTTAATGTATTCTAATGTTCGCCGCGTGATTGTCACGATGCCTTGGAGAATGTTGGATTTCTTGTTATTATGTTACAGCAACCGGCATCGTGTCGGGACTGTGGTCGGCAGATAGGCATATCGCCAGGCCTTCGACCCAGGAGATGTTCGGCTTGTCGTCTCGCTCGTTTGCCAGTTCCAGTCGAAACACGTCCCTGCTCAGAGTGTGGGATTCCGATACGTGCTAATTCATCGTGTATTCGGTGCGAGCTTTGTCGCCAGCAGTTCCCTCGACTTCGACATTCTAACCCTAACCCTCAGACGCCATTCATACTGCCGGAAACAACCGAATACATGTTAACGAAAACACAACTGGGGCGTCCCTGACATCGCTAGTTACTGAGCAAATTCCACTGAATCAAAAACAAAAATGGATTGTTCGACGAATTCTATCCGACGCCCTGCAATGGGCTTATTATCCCTATGACTCAATGCGACGAAAGCAGACTCTGCTCTATGTGGGAGGAGAAGGAGGAACCGGTAAGAGCCAGATCATTCGAGCCATTGTCCACGGAATGGAACTCCTTGGACGTAAGCATGAAGTAATCTTGATGGCTCCAACTGGCGCGGCAGCGGACAACATCGGTGGGAATACGTACCATACATCTCTGGGGATTTCAATCGACCGCTCGCAAGGAACCGCCGCGGCTGCCCGAGTGAGAAATCTCTGGTCCCGGAAAACCATCATGTTTGTGGAGGAGGTGAGTATGATGGATCTTACGATGATTAATGTGATCAACACCCGCTGCAAAATTGCGACATCCTTCCAAAGAAACTCAACAGATCTCTTTGGTGGACTTCCTGTTGTTATCTTTATCGGGGATTTTTTCCAGTTCCCACCAGTTCGTGGGCCAGCACTCTGGAAACAACCAAGACTAGGCAATGATGAAGACAGATTGGGCCAGATTCTCTGGCTTCAGTTCAAACAGGTCATCCTACTAGACGAGCAAATGCAACAATCCGAAGATATCCCGTTCCAGAGTCTCCTATCCCGAGCGAGAACTGGGGCACTAACCAAAGCTGACCTGGACTTCCTTAACAGCAAGGTCGTCACTTCTTTGGCTGCATCGGAATTCCTCGGCGCCACCGCAGTTGTTAAACTGAACTCGCTTCGTCATCACTATCAGATGCAACAATTTGCACGTACGCGTTCACAGCAAATCTATATCTTCCCCGCGCTTCATACGCGAACAAAATCAACAGCACCAACGAATCTGCGCCTGCATATAGATGACCTACTCGCCCAGCCGGACCACGGTTCTAAAATCCCATTCCCCGGCCTCTTCCTGTACACTCAAGATATGCCTGCCATCATTTTGAGCAACATCTCCACGCCCCTGGGATTGGTCAACGGGGCCACCGGAACAGCAATGAACGTTGTCCTTGATCCGACAGGTCAGTACTACGCTTGATAAACTTCAATGCGATCCTGACACTTTGCGCCTAGCCGAAATATTTCAAATCGACGACTTGCACATTATGTGTACCAAACCGCCAGCTTGTGTGTTACTTAAGCCGGCAAAAGCTGCCAGAAGGGATTTCGAGAATCTAGACCCTCACTGCTTCCCATATTTCCCTTAGAAAGATCAGTTACCGTGAAAGGCTGCTCGATCCGAAGAAAACAAGTCCCGATTTGTCCTGCATTTTGTCTCACTGACTACAAGGTTCAAGGCTCGACCCTCACTTCCGCAATTCTAGACCTCAAAGACGACCCAACACTCCGCGATCTTGACCGCCATCGAAAGTATTGCTCAACATACGTTCAACTATCTCGACTTCGCTCGTCCACGGGTTTATATTTATTACGAAGCCTTGATATGAAAGATCTCCAATTTACTCCGGATCCCCAACTAATATTTGAAATGCGCAGACTCCAACGTTTGGAGCAAGAAACCATACGAACTTGGGAATCTTCATCCCAATGATCACTCGTTTTCTGACCCGTATTAGCCCTTTCTGGTTCCTAGTCTCAGTTCTCTTACCCTCACCCTCGAACATATTAGTAGTAGTAGTAGTAGTAGTAGTAGTAGTAGTAGTAGTAGTAGTAGTAGTAGTAGTAGTAGTAGTAGTAGTAGTAGTCTTTACCCTGTTAGAGCTGGCTAATTATACATGCCGCTATGCAGGGGTGCGCTGAGGCCTGCTAAGCACGGATACATACCGTAAGAGGGTACATAATGGCAAGCCACTAGTACAAGAATAGAAATCAAGGAAATAAGCGAAAACACACAATGAAACAGACTTTTGGTTGGTCGTATACACAGATTGTATATAGGCCGTACAGATAGGTTATGAGAAAGTTGTATCCCGTTCTTCGTAGTATGTTTGAGTAAAAGCTGGTATGCGTAGGCTTATATAGCAGGGGTGGTACTATATAAGCTGATTGCGTAGTAATTTGACGGAAGATCGCGGTCGATATAAAATTTGTATGCGTTTGCATATCAACAATTGATAGGATTCGTATGCATTGTATAATATCAATATCTTCGTACTTATTGTATATCGATAGCAAACGCGCTCGTTAGCGCTTCATATCGCAGTCGGTATATGATTCGTATGTGTGATATGATATAATATCAAGTACTATACTGTAACATTTATAATAGATTCGTCTATCCCTATTTAATATTGCCAGGCCAATATTATATAGTATAGCTCCCTCTCATATTATATTCATGCTTTGTTGTATATCGACAGCAAACGCGCTCGTTAGTGCTTTTGAGGATCTCAAACCCGATTTTGCAAGATATGAACCCATTGAGAATTGTGTGTGTATTGTTTGGTATGCGTTTTCGACTTCAAGGCAGGTCTTCGTTTCTGATGGTTGGTAAGAATCAACCTCATACTTATCCCCTGCACCACGTAAAGGTGCCTGCCATCGCAGGGGTCGAACATATTACTGGTGCAATCGGAATTACCATCCTTACTTTCCCACTGACTGCTTGTCTCTTTTCGTCGTTTCAGGGCTCACGCGTGCGCAGCGCGCGTCTAGTGCCCTGAAACGACCGAAGGGAGTGGAAGGGAGTAGGACCGTGGGTGTGAGAGCGCCACACAAAAACGCTGACGGAAGCTAACACTAGAAAATGAACAACCCTTTTAGGCCTAGAAGGGTCTTGGCGTTAGGGCTTTAGGGTTCAAGATAGTCTGCCTGTGTTATCATTGGCTCAGTCGTTTGTGATATATCTCCTCCATTAGCACGCACGCCGCCTCAATCCGTACATGTGCACTTCTTGAACATGTTGTATTTTTCTATCTTAGATATACCCTGTTTCCTCGGCGAGGCTTTATGTCTCCGTTCCCGTCATGTTATGCCGTCGTTCTTGTCAGGATTGTGGTCGACAGATTCGTATATCAACGAATACCCTGCCGCCCCGCTGTCCGGCCTGTCGACTGCCGCAATCACCGCTAGACTTCCGCATAACCCAACTTGGGTCGACACCTTCGACCCAAAACCCAACCCAGCCTGGGTCCGGGTTGACCTTCTCTAACCCAGACCCAACCCGGACCCAATACTGGGGCCCCAACAAAACCCATGAAGACCCAATGTGACCCAACTTTTGCATAATTTTGATCATAAAACTGCGTAGTCATCAAAATAATTGACTGTTTTTTACACTCGTTCTGGGTGATACCGACTATCGCTACACATTCACAGCGTGAATCTCCTTTAAATGTATAATATAACTTGATATTCTTTTCGTCCAGACTTAGTTTACAATCGATTACTTATGAAAATGTTAAGAGAAAGCAGGCGGGGGGAACTGGACATAGAAGCTTAATATCCTGGCTAGTTAACGTAGAAATATATATATATCTATCTATCTCTACTGTAGAGATGCAATGACGGCAATACTTAGTGAATCTTTCTAGGCTGAAAGTATTGTTCTAAAAGTGTCAGTCTATCCTAGTCCTAGGTCCTAGATCAGCTTAAAGAATTAGGGAAAGTGTTATGAGCTGACCTCATAAAGGGTATTTGGGCGAAGCCCTCACTATTGCTTCATTGATCGCTTCATTAGGCTCTCACCGCCCGGCAGTATTTTGATTGCCTCATTGATTGCTTCATTTCTCACCGCCCGGCAGTATAACTGATTGCTTCAATGATTGCCTCATTAAACGTTAGTTACTCCTGTGAGCTCTTCCTGCAACGTATGTTGAAATTTTTGAAGATCTCAAAGTGATGTTGGGTTGGGAATTGGAGGTTTTCTGGGTTCTTTGGGTTTTGACTGGGTTATTGCTGGGTTCTTTGGGTTTTAACTAGGTTTTTCTTGGGGTTATTGGGTTCTTATTGGGTTATTGCCGGGTTATATGGGTTAGACCTATAGATAGGTGGATCTTATAGCTCATCTATCTTTTCTTTGCACCTGTCACCCCTCTCCTTAGGTATTCATCTCCGTGTATCGGCCATTTGAAGTTAATATTGCGACACCCAGCAATTTGTAATTAAACAAAGTTTTCTTAGTTCTTATCTGTATTTCACGTTTGTTCCATGAGGAAAATTCACACTTTATGGATTTTATCTACACCCTTCTCTCCTCCCTTTACTTTATATACGTTTTAAACGATCTTAATGCGAAAGGTCTGCCTACTTAATTACAGAGTCCGTGACTCGCTTAACGTTAATCTTGACACTAATAGGCTATATTCTAGGTCCCTATTCATCTAAACACCACCAATTCTTACAGAAATAGCAGCCCACTATAGGGGTTATACTAGATCACTATAAGATTTGGCTCAAAACTCAATTTAAAACTTGACTTTATTCCAAACACAACCAGTCGTACAAGGGACGGATATCAGATACTTATTCCTAAAGGTCATAGTAGCCAGTAAACTCCTCAATTTGATTTTACTTGTATAGAAAACAATATTATACTAGCACTATACCACCTCACTCCTCACATCTTTTACAGCATCTTGAAGTAAGCTATTTTGCTGTTCTTTAACAACATCATGGATAACTTGTTGAGCAATGTGTATGGCTTGACCTCAACCATATTGATAAATATAACTTTCTTGTAGCCTTTCCGGAGGTTCGTACGATGGCATATGAAGCCAAAATACTCAGAATGGCTTTGCATCCTCTCAACTAGTACCTTTGAAACCAGTCTGAGTTTACCAGCAGCTTCATATTTAGCTTCGAACACCTATCCCTCTTCCTACAAGTCATGTCAACAATTCACAATCTCTAATTTCCAAACACATCAAAATATACGCCTTGTTGAACGTCAATCAAGTACAGCTAAGACATGTCTAGCCCAACGTCCAAAAAGCCAGTTAAACATAATTAATCGAGCGGTTGAGCGGATGTCTAACGCGTACAAAACGACAATAAGAGAGCTATTGATTCTACGGAAAGAAGCATATGATTAATGGGTTGCACATGAGGACAAGCAAAAAACGTGACGATCTAGGGCCTGAATGCTTCACGGACGCTCTCTTACTGCGCAGGAAATCCAGCCTCTCATTAATAGTCAAAATGAGGCTTTTAATCTACTCCGATTGTTCCAAGTCGTTCAACCACGCGTACAAGCGCCCCCAAAGTGCAGCGGATGTGGGATTATTGGAGTAGAATATGTATAGATGTCCTGATCGATCTACTAGTTGAATCATTGTATTTGATTCACATACGAACTTAACATCTTTGCTTGAGTTAGAATATACACGTTCTCCGGAAAAAGCGATCTGCTCGGTATCCCGCTTACGTTACTTTTTGAAAAGAGCTAACCATCGATTCAAGGTTAAAAGTAGTGTATCTAGATAAGTAACGTACTCAGTAGGCCGGCTATCTTCCACAGCTACAAGGAATAATGGCCTACCCTTCCTTTTCTCAGGGGTTGGACGGGGAGCCTTACAGGCCAAATGAACCTGCCGTACACTGTTGAAGCTGTTCATCTCGGGATAGCTGGCGGTGCTGCGGGGTAGTGAAATCACATTAGGGCTGTAGGAAGATGTAGTGCGGGCTTGTAGTTGAAGGGGGGTCCCCAATGATTTCCACGATCTGTTGTGACCCGACCATAGTACTGGGTTTTTCGCCCCTTGTATATCTGAAAGCCGGATTATTACTAGTAAGAGCCCTGCATTTTCAGGCTAGATATTTGTGTGCAAATATATGGATCTAGAACTACTGCTAGGGCTCGGAGACCTCCTATTGGCTTACGTGGTACATCCTGATTGATGTATAAGTATAAGCTGTAGAGACTGAATGGTTGATGATGCCGAAGGGCTCCAGAAATGGATTTTAATGTGCTAGAACCAGATCCGGAAAAGCTGTACGTTTCTGCTGTCAGGATCCTTTCTTTCTCAGTTACGTCAAGACTCCGTATCATTGTTCATCTATTCATGACTTTTCTTATTCAAGTTGCACTATCAAAGACCCAATAAACCTGTGCGAGGTTCAACCGACCTAGTGTATCTCGACGCTCCACTGATATAGCTAAGATGGATCCAGATCCGTGACAGGAATACACCCTCCATGCCACTAGAGTATATCAGCTGATTAAAGCTCTTTCCCCTCGATGAAATTCGTAACTGACTTCTTGTCGGATGGCGTATTTGATAAAATGCTCCCCTGTCACCGCATAGTAACGTGCGAGCTTCATCTTCATTGAGGTAGAAAATCATACTTGATAGATTAACATGCATATCTTGACAGGTTGTGTTTGGCTAAGATCGTACAGTGGTAAAGATAAATGCTAAGAACAATTACGATCTTCCCTAGGTAGTGCATCCCAACAGCCAATTTCTTTCTAACTGTCGTCTTTTAGTGATAATTTCATGCGTCACTGAAGTCAATTCAGCCATTCCATTCGATGATGCGCGGCTACCACGCTTGAAGACGGATTGTGCTCCACATTAATCACCTCACTCAGCTTCATGCCAATGCCAATTTCCTCCTAATGTATTTCCAATTACCCGTGGTGCGTGAAAATCCTATTTTCTGATCACTGTGTCAGTTCTTGGTTGTTTCCTCAAGATGCCGGGTAAGGGATGTTCTTTACCACATGGATTCCCATTATCTCTGTCAACTTTGAGAGAGTTGGCTGTTTCCGATCTTTTTGTTCTCCCAAATACCCACCGGGACCATGCATCACTTTTTTCTTGGGTAGACCGGTACGATGATAAGGATCGACTGGATCAAATGGTACATAATCCTCAACAGCGCCAGTCTGGTTCTGTAGTGGAGGGCCGTCGTCGTTATTGCTGGTGAGCAGACACGGTCCGCGTTGACAGTGAATAGAAACTCTATGGGTAGCCGACTGGAACTCCATACTGTAATCTTTTGCTCGACGTCGAAGATACCCCGACCTTTCCCTCCAATGTGTTTATAAGAGATACATTTGGTTGCAAAACTGATGCACGCTTTGTACTACTTCATTTATATCTCAACCCCTAAAGCCAATATGGCGCTAGGCCATCTTTTGTGAATTGTTTCGAGCCCTTGTCTCAGGTTCCGGTAATGAGACAGTATGGAACGTTTCATAACGCTGAATACTCTAGTATATTCGAGTTTTGATTTCTGTCAGGCCGCAAATAACATACCTGTGTCGAATTAGATGTTAAGCAACGCTCGAGCTACTGGAAGCTGATCTTCCAGCTTTTCAAATGTTTGTATCAGGATTGAGCCGATAGGACCCCATCTTAGTGTTCAACCGGACTTTTCTAGATTTGAGAACGAATAAATGGATTTGCTCTGTAGATCCCCTCGGGGACTGATTCGTAACAGCCCGACGCTTGCATATTGTGAAACTAGTTTATTTTAATGATTCGCGCATTTGAGTCAAAAAGTCCTCAACTGCGCTAAAATTCAGCGCCCCAGAGAAGTGGAAAACCCTCCCTGGCGAAATTTATCACTATACACCGAACAAACAGAGGTTAATCAGGTTGGAGGATCTACTCGCTCTATCTTACCTTCAAACTACGTACGTATTTCAATAACGTATTCCACGGCCTAATGGCGCACACGGGTAAACGACGCACCCTGTATTCCATACAAAAATGACAATAATGAATACACCACCTCCACAATAATTTATAAGTAAATCGTTGTTGAAGTTTAACTAACTATATCAAAGAACTTTTATATAATCATAGTCTGAAAGAATATTATAAGATATAAGTTAAATTTGAGTGTTTTTATAGTAATGTCTTAGTGTAATTTGGAGTGATCTGGTAATTTTAAGTAAATTAATCAAAACTCTATGTACCATTTCCAAATTTGGCGGTGATATAGACTTTGATGATGTCTACTTAATTGTTTATTTTCAGATATAGTTTCAATATAAATCTATTTCGCCCGTGCGCGCCATTTAGTTACGTTGAAAACGTTGGATAATTAATAGTGTAGGTGAGTAATAACCCCGTTGGTAATTATCTACCAAGCTTAGTCGGAAGAAAGCTTCCGTCTCGGCGTTGGCTTATGTCAGGAGCCCGACGCTAGGAAATTTGGTTGTGTACTACGTACGTAGTACCTGCATGTCCCCACTAAGGGGAGAGGTAAGCGTATGAATAAAACACCCCCACTACCACTTTGAGGCTAGGAAAGGTGAACACTGACCAATGGTTCTTCTGGGAAAAAAGCTTGATTATCACATGCTAGACGGGGCCTTAACGGTTGGTCTAAGGGATTTTACTTGACTCCTGCATATCTGAACTGCTGAGGGTATTGCAAAGAATTAGGATGGTAATCATCTTTCCCTTTATCTACCTACACGCGTCGTCTGACCTTGTAGTTTCCGAGGATAAGTTTCGAAGTGAATCACACGCTGCTTATCCATTTCCATTTGACTATTGTAGACAAGTCAGCAGGTCTTGTGTACAAACAAGTAATCTCCCATAACAGTACAACATGTTATATCTTGATGTCAGAACCGCCAGTTTATGGTTTCTCTAAGATGTTATTAGGTGGTCCAAGTTCTTGCTGTTGTGTAATATTGTATATTGCTGTTCTAGACTGGCCTCCATACATGTTTCTAGCAACATATCCTTCCAAAGTCAAAGACCTTACTAAAAGTTTTTATTGCGAATCCTCACAACACTCGAATAAACCTGCCTCAGAGCACGATGGCCAGGACTGAGCGTCAAGATCCGGGACTTCGTCAGCTCGCGGTCTGATTTGTTGAGACGAGGGACGAAATGGTTGAAATTAGAGCGGATATGCAAGCATCACAGTCTGCGTTGGTGATATCGCCAACAGCCCCTTCCAGGCAAGCCAAATCAGCGGTCATATCTGTAGAGAAAAGTATTGGTCAAGTAGTCCATTACGGCATCTCAAACTCGAAAATCTCGATTTCCATACCTTCACCCTCCGCGGCAAAAGCTGTAGCACACGAAACCACGGTGGGTGCGAGAGCCTCAGCACAACCTGAACCATCTTGTTATTCATGACGAACCATCAAAGATAGCCGATTAGACGTACTCAATATAATCACAGCCACTACTTTCAAGCTGGGCCACCGAGAACACTCCTGAATGGGTGTTCGGCACCGCAATCACTCGAAGGGAAAACAAAACAGGGGCGATAAGGAAAGACTTCATCTTGGCTGATGTAAGAGTCAATATATCAAGATTCTTGAAGATGGACGAATGTGTATTGGATGCACGCCCTATATGCTTGTCAAAGGAGATACCAGCTTATTGGTCGAGAAACCACAGGCCTTTATAAAGTTCATAATGCAGACCATGCCCGAGTCTCCATCCACTTTCTACCCGCCTTATCGAGCACTGTAAAATTTTTTTTACTGATTAGGGAACAAATTCCGAGCTCTCTTGAACCTGAAAACGAATCGCACGAAACGAGAGTCTCATCCAGATAAATTGACCACTAGACCTACACAAAGATACAATAAACTCAGAAAGCTAACCCTATCAGTTGTTCAGCAAGCCCACAGTGGGATGGAGATTCTTGAAAATAGGCCTCATAAGAACCGTGGATTGTTATAGTGAACCAGTTTCAAAATATGCAAGTATCGGGCTATTCGTCGAATTCATTCTCAAGTTTCAAAAAGTTCGGTCGGACGCTAGGACAGGGGTCGTCCGGCAAAGTCCATTACAAAGAAGTGGATAAATGGAGAACTAACTTTCCCTGGCTCGGCTTTATCTAACTAATGTATATGTCAGTTGTACATACTACGGTAATGTGAACGTAAGGACATACAGGACACGTTTTTAGAGGCCTGAAAGGAAAGTCAACCCGAAAAATCGGCCAGATCGTCGCCTGAAATCAAAATCAATACCGTTACGTCTACGAAATTCATTACGTAGTGAGAAAACAAAATGTTGATCAGTTACCGACTCGAGTTTCGGTCTAGACTGATTGTCCATCCCGTTCCCGTAGAATGAATGCTCTTTGACCCATTTTTGGGAAATGTGCTGGTCCCAGTAAATTAGCCCAAAGACTCAGTTTTGGTTCTTAGTCTAGTCTGTATGCCGGTGAGATAAAGTGTCCGTAATATGGATGTAACCGAAGAGATTGTCCCGGTCAGCAGCCAGGCTTATCGGAAATTGGCGTGCTTAGAATGCAAGCAAGTCAGTCAAACAATAGCATTGAGAATCTAGAGGCCTGAAAGCCAAAAATTAAATACATTTGTTCGATCTATACTGAAGAAAAAGAATCAAATCATAAATAAAATCAAAACC
>JAMAGP010000036.1:0-32183 GCA_023626235.1 Talaromyces sp. PYS2902
TCCTTCGACCCGGGTCTTTCAGGTACAACTTCTTACAGGTAATAATATCGGTTAAGTTGATTGTAACACTACTGTGCATACCGGCTCGGGCGATATGCTCCGTATCTTATAGTCTGTGAACTGCTCTTCACATACTAGAGGGTGAATGTGCCATGTCCATGCGCAAAATTTCACGCAAGGTTTCTTCATTTCGTCTCATTTCGAACACTGTATCCTCAAAATCACCGCGCTACCTTCGAGCAACGGTCAAAGTATTATCTATGTTGTCTTTTCTAATTTCATCAAGCCCGAAGCACCTCACATTTCACCACCGTCCAGCGGTTACTGCCACGCATGGGGGGTTTCACCAGGCATTCGAATAAAGTTCACCAGGGTCTAATTCATGCGCAATCAATAGAAGTAAACGTTGAAAGACAGAGGAATGGGTAATGAAATAATCCATGGCACTTCCCGGCCCTGGCCGCTTTTTGTAAGATTTGTGTGCTTCACCACGGACCATATCTACCATCATTCACCTTATCACAAGAATCAAATATGATCGTGATGGTTGGGATGATTAGATATCAAAGTTCAGCAATACATTGAAAAAACTTTAGGTCAGCGCTGCATTCATGACCATCGCTGCAGTGATTGGGATTCAACAGCCTTGGAATGCACTTTCTGTCAATCCATCGCTCGTGTGACCCGTAGTATGTAGTTTTGATGCCGGCGCTATTTATATCGAAACCTTATCATCGCAACGTAAAGCCACGCCGAGAAGTTGACGGGTAATATGATGCGGCTAGGGTCATCACAATGTCGGAAGTGTTCGATGTGCTTTACCTTTACGTGCCCATTCAAAACATCTTGGTTACGGGGCTGGCCTTGTGTACGATCTTTCTCTTTGTCCATCTTGCGGTCAAGCGCCGGGCGTCCTCCGGAATCACAGCAGATGACGGTATGGCATCGAGACTCTGTGGAAGACCGCTGTATTCTAATTAAATTTAGTGTGCATCCTCCTTTCTTGGGTGAGATCTGAGCAGACCCTGTAGAGATGGTGTAGTGACTCATTGCATAATATACGCTAGGGATTGTCAATCGCGACTCAATCGATTATACTATGTAAGTGCGCGCCTCTCGACCTTCTCAGCGAGTATTGACTGCATTAGATGCCCTCAACCACGCTGGCCTGGGAATTCACATTTCACTGCTTCCGCTCCCGACCATCAATACATATTCAAAGGTGTCTTTCCCTTTCAATCCCCCACAGGAATCTCCCCTTGACTGATCTTACCTCTCACTGAAATGTCAGCTCTACCTCGGCGCCACGTGCCTGTTTATGTCCAGTTTTTGCTTGGCCAAAGGCGCGCAACTGTGGTTTCTCTACCGACTGACTGCGCCGGGGAGTCGATTTCGTGCCAGCCTGTACGGTCTAGGTGGCATCATCATTCTTGGATCCATCACGACGTCGTGCTGCTTGATCTTCGCGTGCCGACCGGTGTCCAAGTCGTGGAATGCCGCGGAACAGGGGCGATGCATCAATCGCGGCGTGGTCTATGTGGCCATTGCCGTGTTGAATATCATATCCGACCTGGCATTGACGGTGCTGCCTGTCGTTTTAGTCGTGTCTTCGCAGTTGGCCTCCTCGCAGAAATTCCGGATCATCGCGATGATGCTGGTGTTTTGCATGTAAGTCTCTTCGGACCATCGCTCCTTCGCTTCATTGACTGTACCGCTGACAACGCAAAGAACCATTTTCACGGGTGCCGTGAGGCTAGCCGTCACCATTCCCCTGTTACATTCCACCGATGCGACGTATAGTTTTGCACCCGTGGCATTGCTGGTGTAAGTTCACCACCACCACTTCATCTCACTGCACACTAACAAGTACTAGGGCGTGGAAGCCAACTTATTCATCATCACGGCGAGCATCCCCGGAGTCCGGCAATGCTTCCGTATCATCGCGGCGCACTCCTATAGCCACGCTGAGAGCCCAGCCCTGACAGCGATTGACTGAAATTGCATCCAAGAAGGGGGCATCTGCGATCTCGTGGCTTACCTGAAAAGCGACCGGCAGATCGCGGCAGGATGGCAATTGGATTCCATGCGATTGGTCTGACTGCGACATCCTCAAGAACTTTTTCATACTTACTATTTAGCCGGATTACGATATACGCCCATATGGGTTTGCCTGGGAAATAAGCTAGTTACAAGTTGGCCCGCCCCTCCATCCTACTAGGTGGGAATTCCTGTCTCAGGCGGAATATGATGTCGCTAATTGATTCTCACATTTCTCGATTATTGCAGTCTAATTTTGACATTTGGGCTATGGGTATGTTTAGTCGATGGATTCGTCCTGGTGCAGTTAGGGTTGAGATTACGGGTGCCCCATCTACTCTTGGAGTGACCGCGTTTCAAAATAAAATGCCAGCTTATCTATCCTCATCAACAATTCCTGGGAAAAAGCTAGTCTTGAGATCAGTGTCCCCGACAGTTGATATGGCTCTGCGAGTTGCTATACTGTCAACGGTGGTACACCCGGTATCGTTGCACACGAGTTTACATTCCATGTCAGTCAGATCTCTTTTCCTATTACAGGAAAATCTATGGTCGCTTGTGTGCTGGTAGAGAGAATTATTTACACCAGTATGTCGATGAACTTTTATTGCACATACCGTTGATCGGAGCCTCATCGCAACCATCAACTGTGCATTCATCACCCAATCTAATATTGCCCATTTCTGTCCCCTCTTCGCAGGTTCCGCTTTCTTCACGTCTTGCGCATCTGCTGTGGTGGTAGTAGGCGTCTCTTTTTATATTCTATTCTTCCATAGTGTACTACTTACTAATTGAAGTTTCGCCTAATTCATATACTCTGTACTGTGGATGGTCCTAGTGAAATAGATTTAGAGACTAAGTAACTAACCTAAATGATACTCAGGTAATTGACACTCGAGAATCTCCGAAAGAATGAAATAAAGATATGAACTTATCGATGAAGGTTAAAGTGTAAGAAAGGTTGATCGAATTGTTCTGGACAGATATGTATATCTATTTAGAGACACTTTCCGGAGGTCCTAAATAGCTTGATTGGAGCCCACCGACATCGATGATAAGGCGTTGAAGTACTAAGCCAGGTTGCAGCAACCACACCTTCAAGGCATGTGAACCAGGGCTCAAGCTTACCTTCTCTCGGACACTCCATGAATCAGACTCGACTGCCACAGTCCAACCCTGTGGATATGTGCCCAGGAGTGTGTTAGGAACTGGTTGAATTGGTGAAGAAACATTGCCTCCGTCGAGCGAGTATGCGAATGTCATAGGCTGATCTGGGGATGAATTTAAGGCTGAACCGAAAACGAAGTATATACTTGGGATTGAAGTATTCGAGAATGTGTAAAATTGATAGTTTACTGCCGGGCCATTGGATGTTGATTGTGATTTCGCGGTATCTGGCCTCAGAGTTATCCCAGAAAGGGTGCGGCCAAAATTAGGGATAACTTCAATCGACGCTGGTCCGCTGGAAGTAACTGAACGGTAATGTTCCGCTTCAATTGCAAGAGCTCCAGCCGACTCAATAAATCCCTTAAAACCAGGCGATGGCGACTCCTTGTGGATCGGCAATGTGAGACTCGTAGTCGAGTCTGATCCAGTAATTGAGATATTAGCATAACTCCACCCAGATGGGGCAGCCTTCCAGTCAACTGTCAAAGTTGCCTGGACATCGGAAGTGTTGTCGCTGCTCAACGTGCCAGAAGATGGTTTGATTGACACATAAGACACATTAGATGTGATACGGTAATCAACCGTGCCATTCTGGCGGGTGAACAGATCAATGTAGCGCGTAACTCCGGAGGACATATACTGATCCACTGGCAGTAATGTGCCCGCATTGGAATTACTGGTACCTTGAATACCGACTCCGAGGATTGGAAGGGAGCTAACATTCCCATCCGAGATGTAGCTCAGTGGAGGTGGCGTGTTGCTTGACGGATCGCTCCTGTAGCAACGATCAGTACCATTTCTGAACAATAAAATTGGGTGCTTACCAAGAGCTGTAACCAAGATGCACTTGATCCATGAAATGGTTCCATTTTCCATTCAAAAGAGAATTGTACCTGTTTGAAATCGAGGCATCAGCAGCAAAAGCAGATAGCACTTTCGATGCTATGCTGTTAGTACTGGTACGTTTTTGTTCTGCATATTTCCCATTCAATGACGCCATCATGTATATTTCATGAACTGTCTTTCCAGCAAGGACAGGATGCAAGATCATTTCAAAGAAGGAAGGTTGTGTCAAGCTTGACAGGGAATCATATACTGCTTGAGTTTTGGCAAGTAGGTAAGTCCACTCTGCCAAAACGCTTTCGGCTTCATCGTATGCGTTGACACTGTATGAATAGGGAGTCGTATCCAGAAGTTCATATTTACGACGCACGATGAGCTTGCCATAGGTGGCCATGATTTCAGCGGTTTGAGCTGCAACTGCGGATCCAAAATTTTGGGCTGACCAGGCTTTAAGCCAGTTGTCCGTACTTTCGGGGCGTGGAAATTGTGACATATCATAAGCCATATCAAGAAAGTGATTAATGGGCAGCTCCTAGATTGAAAAAGGAAATGAGTCTGGTCGTTTTGAAGGATCATGTCACGGATCGGAGCTCACTAACCAAAGCCTTTAGATCACCAACATTCGCAATCCATATCCGGTCTGCTTGCTTCTGATAGGCGAGATTCATTTGCTGCCACGTCTTGGAAAGTTGGATGGTGTTGATCCACTTGTAATCCCTGGGGGTTCCAACGTAATCGAGATGATAATAAACACCAGCACCACCGCTACGGGAGGTCTCATTGGCAAGCGGGAGTCGCAATATATTGCCGACGTTATCATCCGTCCAGACGATCGTAATATCGTCACTGAAGTTCATACCCGCCTGGAAATAACCACCGACTTCCTACTCAGCCTCCAATTAGCAAGGTGGCACGAAGTACGGGAACAAAAATTCCTTACCTTATAGATCGCCCATAGTCGTGGCTGTTCGGTGGCGTTTGCGCCAAATGTACTGTTCAAGCAATTGCCTTGCCACTCTAGAATCTGTTCCAATTCCGTCGAATTGAGTGTTGGCGAAGCGCTATCCCCAGACCCACGCATGCCCATTGTCCACAAAGTTTCCCAATTTTTAGCCCGACTAACACCATCCTCCATGAAGACTTTCACATTAGCTTCATTGGATGACCAGTCCCAGATCCCATTTAGAAAATGCTGCTCCTCATTGGTGGCCCTAGCCATTGGTTCAGTGTGGCTCGTGCCCATCACGATGCCATACAGGTCAGCAGTCGGTCCGTTCTGCGTATCATCCACATAGAACATGTTACTCCACATTGCCGGCCACAGGTAGTTGGCCTTGAGTCGCAGAAGGAGTTCGAAGATCTTCGAATAAAACAAAGAATTGAATCCGGGATCACCGAACTGGCCAATGTGGCCGTATTGCGCCGTGGCCCACCCAGACAAACAAGGTGCTTCATCATTTAAGAAGATTCCTGGGCTTCATTAGTCTATGTATACATACTTTTGGGGATCAGAGGGAGCACAAACCTCGATACTTGACAGTAGGGGGTCCTTGTGTCTTTGTAGCGTGTTTCTCCAGGTACAGAGAGGACCGAGTCGTCACTGGAGCATCAGCCCACCAATACCAGGGTGAAACACCAATTTGTTCCGAGACGTCATACATGCCGAAAATAGTACCTCGTTTATCACTTCCAGCAATAACTAATACGTCGGGCGATCCTGAGAAGGGTGATTGGACCAGCTGTTGAACGTACGATTCCCATTTTCCTTGTACTGCAGAAACGTCCAGTTTATGAGAACTAACAAGCTGATCAATGAGCCTTGATTTTCCTATTGTCCCCACAAGAATAGGGTACTGGCTCCATGTAGCGTTTGAGCTGGTCACCTCGAGAACTTTCCCCTCGGTCCCCAGGACGCGACCAAAGTCGGTCCCCAGGTCTCCAGCTGCCCGAATGACGCCTGGCCAGTCCTGAGGATCGACGAGAATTGAGGGCACATTATTTGAGGTTCCAAAAGTCTGACCTCCAGCACTAGAGGTCGAGGCAAAAATAGGGTTGACCACCACCGCCTGAAAAAGGCTCGTAGTCGTCAGGATCAGGAGAGCAGCAATCGATAAAAGAGACGACATTCTTCATATCAATTTGTTAGTAACTGTTCAAAAGGATTATTAGTGAAGTAAATAAAGTCGTGTCTTAAAGTGGATTTCACAAAGAATTTAAATATTTACCAGAGACAACCATTAGGTAATGAACTTTACATTCTAGTCCGAATAAACCTTGGGGCTGATCCTGCATTCCACATTCGTCTTCGATGCAGGTTCCATCAATCCGTAAAACCAGCGCATTGCACGTGATTCAGTTGCCTGTTAGCCATCAGTTATACAACTTATCTCGGTCGTGTATGTAGCCTACCAAATTTATTAGGCTAATTGGATCTCTCGTGCGTTCTTTCGCTTATTGATTCCATATACTTACTGCAATATTTTTCTTTCCAAGGTTGCCGTCGAAATACCATATGTCACTCAATTGATCCACGCAAGACGTTAATCTAAAACTATAGTTTCTCCGCAATATTGGTTCAATTGCCGACGCCATATTTAGTTCCCCACGGGACACGAGTCAGGCGCAAGGGCCGAGAGCTCCAATTATTCGCCTGTTAGACTTTTCTTTTGCGTTTGTTTTTTGCCCTTTCATTTACGCCTCTTCTTGATCTATGTTAGCGATTCACGAGGAGATAATTAATAATCCTGCGGAAAGAATTTTTCATACATCCCCTAAATTGGTGATAATCTCGGGTAAGAGGAGTTTTCGGTGGGGGCTTTGTTTGAAACTACAGTTATTATGGTTCTTTGTGGGAAATAAATGGTGATTAGGATTTGGCCTCGTATTTCAAGCCTTAGAGGACAATCCGGGGGTAAACGGGGCTAAATATTTTTCTCCACCGCCAAGCCCTCCGTACTACGGGTTCTCCGCTCTCGTAGCCTTGGAATTCGCAATGTGCCGATAGTTCTCTTCCCCTTGATGAATTCTTGTTACCTTTCCTTGGCCGGGTAAAGTAGATCCACGTTAGTATCGTAGGAGTAGTTAGAAGCGGCCCGAGAACTGTGCGGTGAACATTTGAATTCAGGCTAGACCATGACTGTATCCATTTACGATCTAGTTCGTTACTCATCTCAATCGGTTATTGAATAATTTTATCGAAGATCCTATAAATTGACCACAAATTGAACGCTTGGCCGTTTGGCTTGCATTGGGAGAACATCCGGGGTACGGAGACTTTTTTGTCCCCCACTGGACACGGGCACAATCCACTTAAATCTCCTTGGTTTCAAAGCCGACGCGTAGAGTAGAAGCAGAGCATTGCCGGATAAATGTGATCCTGCCTTGAGCGCCGCAATTATATCAGGTTTATCCGTTTTGTGTGATATAACAGCTTCTTGAGACACCGTGGATCGCATAGCTTCACTTTAGATGGATCTCTATATTTGATTCTGCTTCAATTCGAAATCGAGAAGATGCACAGCCTTTCAACTGTTCTTATTCTGCTGGGGTTGGTTTCTGCCCTGTCCCAGGCTGGCCCTAATGTCGCGCCTCCCAACTCTAAAGTTTTTCAAAACCCTGTGATTTATTCCGACTTTGCCGACAATGATATTTTCCTCGGTCCCGACGGTCAAACTTTCTATTACATGGCGTCAAACATGCACTATTCTCCAGGAGCGCCTATTCTGAGATCATGGGATCTCGTCAACTGGGACTTGATTGCTCACGCGGTTCCGTTTCTGGATTTCGGCGCCAAGTACAACATGACTGGCGGTCAAACTGCTTATAATGGAGGAACCTGGGCATCGTCGATGCGTTATCGCAAAAGCAATGGTCTCTGGTATTGGATCGGTTGTGTTGACTTCAAAAATACATACATTTATACCGCTCCCGAGATTACTGGGCCATGGCAGTTGTCCGGAACCATTGATAAATGCTACTACGATTGCGGCCTCTTAATTGACACCGATGATACTATGTATGTGGTATACGGAAATACCCATGTCAGCATTGCCCAATTATCCCCTGATGGTTTGTCGCAGGTGACGACACAGCCTGTCTTTAGTGCACCAGCGCCATTCACCAGTATCGAGGGCAATCGCTTGTATAAGAAAGATGGGTTTTACTATGTGCTTGATGATTACCCCAGTGGTGCCACCTTGATATGGAGGTCTACAGACTCTTATCAGGTCTTGGAAAACAATTTAACGGCGCCAATTCCTGGAGGCGGGGTTGACTGTCAAGGGAGTCAGTCTTATTGAAACGCCATCTGGAGACTGGTACTTTATGTCGTTCACCTGGGCGTATCCAGCAGGGCGCATGCCCATCCTGGCACCAATAACCTGGAGCTCCGATGGGTGGCCAGTGCTCACAACTATCGACGGTGGCTGGGGAGCATCATATGACTATCCCCTTCCAGAACGTCCAACCCCATCGTGGTACGGCACTGACAAGTTTCAAGGTAGCGAGCTTAGGCCCGCCTGGGAGTGGAACCACAATCCAGACCCTACAAAATATAAGGTTAGCGATGGTTTGACGCTTTGGACTGCAACCGTCACAGATAATCTGTTTACAGCTCGTAATACTCTTACTCACCGCGAGCATGGTCCCACTCCAATGGCAACCATGGTACTTCACTTTCAGAAGATGGAAGACGGTGATCACAGTGGGTTGGCCGCATTTCGTGACGAGACCTCTTGGATTGGCATCGTCCGGGACGGGAGTAGCTATTATCTCCAGATGGTGTCCGGAATGACTCTGAATGAGACCAACTGGCAACAAACAACTAGCCTTGGAAATGTTACCGACAGCCTCAAGATTGATGAGAAAAAAATCTGGCTGCGAGGTGCTTTCGACGTGAGGGCAAATAGTGACAAGCAAGGATACTTCTCGTATAGTTTGGATGGTACCCACTATCACCCATTTGGAGGAAACTTTACCATGCGATCGGAATGGAACTTCTTTATGGGTGAGCGTTGGGGAATCTTCAACCATGCTACCAAACAGCTTGGCGGCTCAGTTCATGTCTCCTCGTTTACTCAGATGTCGCAGTCTTCTCCCGTCTCTTGAATTTTACAAATATTAACATCCTGAAAAGGGTGGCTAAGTTACTCCCTCAAATCACGCCTTAGTTAAGCTTACTGAATGGCTGGTGCTTGATTTTGGTTTTTGGTTCCCCGCGCGGCATAATCATTTCTGTTACTACTACTCGTCCCTTAGTAATAATAGCAGGTAGATATCTTGCGCGTTATTTCATTTTGTGGGCAAAACCGGGCATTTTTAACCACTGTATTGAGACTGGTACGTAGTTAAAAGTAACCAGATGTTGGAGAAGAAGCGGTTTACCCCGCAACCGAAGGTAGGATTCAATATTAGTCACTCCTATCACCTACGTTTAGCCAATTCTACTCCCTTGGTGACTGCTTCCAAATGGCATTAAGCATTGAAATCCATCCCACCTTAGTTTCGATGACAGGCTCAGGACCACCACTCGGAAAATTAATGCCCGCCATCAAACGAAGTACCGTTAAAAGTTTTTAGACTAATTGACTACCCGTCCGGTAATAGGGAAGTGATTGCTTTCCGCTGTTGAATCGTTCCATGCCCCTGGTGTATGGCTCGATTTCAGAGCGGCTCACCCTAAACGAAAACTCAATGTGGAGTGGGCCATTTCAGAACAGAGTGAACCCGAACGCCAGCGCTACTGTGGTGGGAGAAGTACGATCTCAGCTTGAAGCTGGAAACATCACGAGTGGTGACCATTATGCGCTCGTCAACATGGCCGGAATTCCTACCTCTCCGCGACAGTACAATCCCCTGGTAGATATTCTTCTTGATTTCGGCCATGCCAGCTCGAATGCTTCTTCGTACACTCGTTTTCTAGACACTTCTGATGGAACTGCTTCCGTGACCTATAAGTACAACGGGGTTAACTATACGTTAGTAACCTTGCCATAATTATTGTGCTTCAGTTTGCAAGACAGCTAAGAGACGTGCAATAGTCGGGAGTACCTTGCGAGTTATCCTGCAGGCGTTGTCGCTTTCCGGCTAAACGCGAGCGTACCGGGGATGATCAATGTCAACATATCGTTATCACGGACGGAGAACGTTACCGAGAATTATGCGAACATCAGTAGCAGCATTACTGGAAAAAATAGTATCTCTCTGAGTGGCAATAGCGGGCAACCTGTTGATGCCATAGCTTTTACTGCGGAAGCTCGAGTAGTGAACCTCGGTGGTAAACGCCCCACTCCCCCAAATCAAAAACTGAAATGACTTACTTGACTGCAAGGATCTGTTGAGACGCAGGGGCGTCAGTAGTCGTGAAGGGGGCGACGACTGTTGACGTATTTTTCGATGCCGAAACTTCCTACCGGTATCCTGCAACTTCTGATCGGCAGGAGAAGCTCAAGAAGACACTCGACAGTGCGGTTGGTCAAGGGTACGTCAATATTCAAAAGGGGGCAATCGCAGATCGCTCGAACTTTCTCAATCGTGTTTCACTCGATCTTGGGTCGTCAGGAAGTGCTGGTCAACTGCCCACGGATCAACGCCTAGCAGCGTACAAAAGCAACCCCGAAGACGATCCAGAACTACCAACTTTGATGTTTAACTTCGGCCGCCATCTTCTCTTGTCCTCCTCCCGACCGGTTAACTTAGCCAATGGACATCCGGCATTGCCACTAAATCTCCAGGGTCTCTGGAACAAAGATTTCCAACCGGCATGGGGAAGCAAATATATCGTTAATATTAATCTTGAAATGAATTATTGGCCCGCAGAGGTAATTGGCCTGTCCGAGGCGCTTCCTCCTCTCTTTGATTCAATCAACATCGCCCAGCCCCGAGGCCAGGAGATAGCCAAGGTCATGTACGGTTGTACTAATGGTGGCATCGTGATCCACCACAACACAGATGTTTGGGGAGATTGCGTCCCTGTTGATTATGGTAGCACATACACTCTGTGCCCTATGGGTGGTGCTTGGCTTTCCTACACAGTATAGAACATTACAGATTCACTCAAGACAAGTCATTTCTATCAGCAACTGCGTGGCCGATTCTACAAAATGCAGCCCGCTTCTTCCATTGTTACCTATTTGACTACAACGGATACATGACCGGCGGACCTTCTCTCTCACCTGAAAACTCATTTGTTATCCCTTCTGATATGAGAAATTTTAATTCGACGGCTGGAACGGATGTCAGCATTACTATGGACAATTCGATTTTGCACGAACTTTTCTCTGCTGTCGTCGAAGCTTGCTCTACCCTAGACAGACGTGACGCTGATTGCTCGACCGCGCAACAATTGGTCACTCAAATTAAACCACCACAGGTTGGTTCCATAGGCCAAATTCTATAGTGGTTCGAGGATTACACTGAATATGATCCAGGCCACCGTCACATGAGTCCCATCTTTGGTCTTTCTCCTGAAACTCAGATGGTTCCTCTTGTTAATTCAACCCTAGCTGCGGCTGCCAAAGTGCTGGTGGACCGCCGTATGGCACATGGCAGCGGTGGCGCTGGTTGGTCTCGAACCTGGGTGATGTCCCTCTATGCGCGTTCATTTGAGGGCAATACAGTCTGGAGTAACGTCCAAGCATGCCTTCAGAAATACTCGTCTAGTAATCTATGGAATACTGACAGTGGTCCCGGAACGGCATTCCAAATTGATGGCTCAATTCGTAAAAACGATTAGATATTGTGTGTCTCTCAGGTTACACCAGTTTTTACCGTCATTACCATTTTCCTACAAGCCTAGAGTCTGAGTTGATAAACTGATCACCTATCCTGTCGTGTGGGGAACTGGTGTGTAAATATATATCTCTCTCCATCTTGTCCAAGTAATAGCGTCCTTCCTGTCACCGGTGTGCTCCGGATACCTAGCTTAGTACGATGGGTATAATCCTCATCGTTTAACGGGTAATCGAGTCAAGTCCCGATACTGATGTCTGATTTCTGCTGCTTAGATTCCCCTTGAGAAAGAACTCTGGCGAATGCTTTGCATATGCTTTGTTTGCAGCTCGAGGCTCATTCGGTCAAGACTTTTCAAAGCACCGTACTGCAGCCCTCCTTCACCAACAATAGCAATGCGCTCTGCAGTTATACCGGCCAAGGAAACCGATGATCCACGAGCAGCGTATGAGCACATAGAAAAGGAGAAAAAACGTCGGTCGAGAGCGCTTTGTAGTGAAGGCGTTCTAACCGCTACTGAAGGTCAGGAGCGTGCTACAGCCCTTCAAGAAGATAGTTTACCTGGAAAACCAATCACTCAGGTGAGGCTTCTCAGTCTCGCAAGTGAGCACCACCTAAATGCACAATCACTATTACTTTCTGGATATCCCCACAAGCTACCCCGGCAAGGGCTGGCACTATGGCCAGTATTATTTAATTACCCGCTCGGTTCAGTGTAGAACGACAGCAGGAGACGTGGCAATTTGATATAAGCCTCCTTCCTGCTCAAGATGCTCAATCGACTTTTCAATTTGGAGAGTGTGTCTGCACTGAACCCAAAAATCCCGCTAGAGTTAAATCGTAAATGAGTAATACCCGGCACTTTTTTACCCAGAATTTTTCCAAGGGTGTAGAATGATCCACCAAGTAATCCTGACTGCGTAACACGAATATCTCGAAAACATTTTGATCTTCAGAAATGCTACGCTACCGTAGGTATTAGCCTGAATTTGTCGGAACTAAGGATGCACTACGTATGCAACGTACTGCAGCACAAATAGGATGATTGTAATAATTCGCTTGACATGTACTACGCATGGATTTCTTATCACGTAAAGGCCAAAGGATACAAAACTTCGGAGAATTTTACGATTGGCGTATGTCCGCACGTTCGTAGAGCGTCCAAAGCATGAGATTCCACTGACATGTGAAATGAAAACTACTGCAAAGAGCGGTGGAAAGGGCAGCAATAACCCGGACAGGGTGAATCTTTTGCGTAGTATGATCGAAATCAGACAATGATCTAAAGTGTTACGTGCAGCTTTGAGGATCTGGTGATCTCGCCATTTGAGCACCATCTATTTAGAAACTGCGCATACTTGGGCAATACCTCCACGCGATTGCATAAGCACGGAACAGCGTCAATTGCCTAATAGATGTTACGATTATCCGAACTCAATGTACGTTGATATGTTTTTGAAATTTTCCGTAGAGGGTATTATCCCCAATGTTGGAGATTACCAAACCCTCATTCTAAGACGTGGCGATGGCCAATTGATCCTAAAAAGATGATCTATCACTTCAATCGACTTCATGCTTAGCACTGAGTCGGCTTTAATTTGAAGTGTTGCATAATACAATCCAACACCAAACAAGGTATTTATTTGCATCGGCCACTGCATTCGCTCGCCTATGTCTCTATTCAATCCCCCACGATCAAGTCCTTCTTTCGCCGAATATTTCGGAAGCAGGAGCCCAACTCTTAGTGCTCCTAGCTAAGAACGCAATCTCTTGCCCCCGAGATTCCTGCCGCTAATAACAAAGAGACAGACAACTTATAATTTGGTAAGGAAAATGAAGTCTACCAGTTCCCGACATCTTCATGTCCTCGCGTCTTGCCCCTTTCATAGTCTTTCTAACCAATCGAAAAAGCTGTAGTAGATGAGATGGACTGTTATTGTTATTGTAGACTATTGTCATCCTGCAGAAAATCTCCCAAACTGTGTATTCGAATAGCGTCCTTTGCTTTGGCCGTACGACACAGACAGCTCGCGGAGAAAGGCCATCCAATGAGGCAGAAGTCAGAAACACCGTTTATCAACTACTGGACAGTGCGAGATGCCAAGGTATACAGCGAATGATAGGTCGGCACCGCCAAGAATTGTTCGGCATTCTGCTTCTCTTAAAGTTGTGAGCCGTCTTCTGGAGAAAATACTATATTGATTCTAGAAATGGCATGAGTCCATAAATACTGGCCATACAAAATTTAGACAGCACAGGCTACGGGTCTTTGTCAAGATGTTCGAAATGGCGAACAAGTCTACGTGAATTGTATTTGATATAGTAGGGCAGTTCGGTGGGTATGACCCTTCCTAGAGCTATATGTTACATTGGCTGACCTATATATAGAATTTTGCCGCACTCTGAATAAACTTAGTGTCGAACCACTGGTGAACTTAATACAGGAATGAATGTAAAATTTTGTGCAGTTCGCCCAACATTCCAGTCTGTTACACCCTGATTTCTAAAGCTTCAGACTCTCCGATGGACCGAGGAAGCTCGACCGCACCCCGCCAAGATTCAGTGCAATTTTCTCAATGATAAGACCGGGTTCCAGAGCCCAAAACTTCAGCGTGTGATGACCCGGGGATATTGGCCCTACAGCGACTGTCCGGGTCCAAATTCCCTCAATGGCGTTCTGGCCACCAGCCGGAGGCCCAAGCACATAACTCGCCACAGGTTGCAACGTCACCGGATCTGAGTCGTCGATACCAACAGCCAACATGAGTGGCTGGAGGCGGTTGATATTCAACGTCGGCCCAAGATATAAGGTGACAGTGGCGTTGGGGCTAGAGGTAAAGGTGTACAAATCATAACTCAAAACAGGCCCATCTTGAATGGTCTGCGAAGGGCAGGTGTTAGGAGTCAGAGTTACACCGGACAATGTCCGCCCATAACCGGGAAGCACCTCATACGATGCTGAGGAGCTTTTGGTAGCTGAGGTGAAGTGCTCGGCTTCAAAGGACACTACACCATTGGACTCCACAAAGCCCTTGAATCCCGATTGGACAACCGTATGGTTCACTGGTAGCACGACCTCCAGCGTTTGAACATACATCCCAGAGCACTTGACGCTTAGAGAAGCATAAGTCAGCCCAGCGGGGGCGTTTTTCCAGTCCACAGTGATATTGGTGCGCACATCTGGGGTTCCAGGCGAAGTGATCGTGCCAGTGCTTGAACTGACCTTGACGTAAGATACATTGGAAGCAACCGAGTACCCAAAAGAACCATTACGTGTGGCATATAGATCCAGGTACCGAGACTCTGAGGAGGGCATGTATGGATTCATGGGCAGAGCAACGATGTTGGAGGAATTGATGATAGTCCAAGCGCCACCTTCCACGGCTATACCGACGCCGCAGGGCGATTCGCCGGGGGTGGCACCAGCGATATACGTAACATTTGGAACAATATTGTTCGGTGGATCACTCCATTGAGTGTAGCCAATATGGGGCTGATCCATGAGATGATTCCATTTCCCACTCTGGAGATTGTTCCAGCGGGTCTCGATGTCCTTATCTGTTTGGAAAGCGGCTAGGACCTCGTTTGCCCGATCGTTGGTGCTGGCACGGGCCTGCTTTGCACTCAGTAAATTTTCAGCAAGACGTTCATAAAGCCTTTCAACGTTGCCACCTGCTAGCACAGGATGGAGAATCAACTCGAAGAAAGCATCTTGACGAGCAGCGTCAACTTGATTATAGGCAGCCTGTGCCCGAGCTCCCAGATCCTCCCACAACTGCAAGTTGTTCTGGGCCTCTCCGTAGTTAGTTTCACTGAAGAAGTATGGAGTTTTGCTGAGCTCTTCGTATTTGGCGCGGATGATCAGCTGGCCATACTCCGTCAGAATCGAGGCAGTTTGAGTAGCAACATTGGCACCGAATTGTTTAGTGGCCCACCACTCGAGCCACTTGTTGGTGCTGTCCATGTCCCTTAATGCACTAATATCGTACGCCATGTCAAAGAAGTAACTCAGGGGGACCTCCTATTCCTGGTTAGAAAAAGCTGCAGAGATAGAAGTGTTGATGCAAAGTACCAGTGGTTTTATATCTCCAATATTGGCAACCCATACCCTCTGTGCGCCACGTTCATAAGCCGTAAGCAGCTGGTTCCAAGTCTTGGCCAGCTGAATTGTATTGATCCACTTGTAACAACGCGGTGGCGCATTCATGTCGAAATGGTAGTAAATCCCTGCCCCTCCAGAGCGTTCAGTTTCGTTTTGTAAGGGGAGACGCAGCATGTTGCCTGCATTGTCATCAGGGTACATTAAAGTAACCTGATCTGCTACATCCATACCCTTCTCGTAATAGGTTCCCAGCTCCTTGTCATAGGGACTTGCAGTCAGCGAATGATATGGTTGAGGAAGAATGGACCCTTACATCAAAAAGTACAAAATTCTGAGGGATATCCGATAGATTGGTAGTATTGAGAACGTCCGACAACACGGACCTTTGCCAATCCACGATGCCCTCCTCGACTGTCGCATTAAGGGTGGGTGATGCAGCATCTCCTAGACCCCGCATACCCATGGTGTACGCAGTCTCCCAGTGTTGGCTTCGAACCACGCCTTCTTTCATAAATGCCTTGACATTATCTTCATTGTTAATCCAGTCCCATGTCCCATTGAGATATTTGGATTGCTCGTTTGTCGCACGAGCCATCGGCTCTTTTATATGGTTAGCATGAACGGTTTATTGACCAGGGGGTTCTGGTTTTCTTACCAGTATGGCTGGTTCCCATTACCACTCCATAGTATTCCGCTAACGGGGCATTATTCGTGTCGTCAACATAGAACATATTTGACCACATCGCTGGCCAGAGGTAGTTTCCTTTCAGGCGAAGGATTAGCTCGAAGACATTGGCGTAGAACTGTGAGACGAAGGCAGGGTCTCCATTAGACACCTTGCCATAGTTTGCGATAATCCAGTTGTGCAAGGCCGGGGCTTCATCATTGATGAAAAATCCACGATACTTTACCGATGGTGGACCTTGAACTTTGTGAACATCCAACGCGTAGATAGCATCTAACTTGATAGGCGTAACATCTGTCCACCAGTATAATGGCGAAACGCCAATTTGTTCAGATATATCATATAAGCCATAGATGGCCCCCCGACGATCACTACCGGCTACAACCAGTGCATGCTTGATGCCTTTGCCGGGGTTTCCCACTAGTGTCGTGGTGTACGATTCCCATTTACCTTCGATGCTTGAAACGTCGACTTTATGATCCTTAGTTAGATTTTTAATGAAATCTGACCCATCAATGGTACCAGCGATGATTGCAATCGATGCCGGTGAAGTCTCGTTGGTAAAGCGGACCGTGGCATTTTTACCAAAGACACGCCCAAAGTCCAGGGCCAAATCTTGGGCCGCGCGAAGCACTGAGACTGAATCAGTGGGGTCAATGAAGATGTCTGGTGGTGTATTGGTTGAAGCTAGCTGAACAGCACCATTCTCCATCTTTTCGCTCAGGGTGAGTTTGCCGTTCAAGGTTGACGCTGACGCGCCCACCGTCGAGGCGAAGATCCAGCACTTTAGGAGTGCTATAGGCTTCATGTTGAACGTCTACTGTGTCAACGTGGATGGATTTCGGAGGCTTAAATCAAATAGATCAAACTGTGATGATGAAGCTTAAGAGAAAGAGAAGCATGTGTCCTCTTTTTGGGAGCCACGTTGACTCTGGGGAGAAAAGATTTGAGGAAGCTGTTATGGTGCCACCTCCTCTGTGGATCGTCCTTCTCATTACTCCCATGGGCTTCGCTTATTTATCACCGGGAATTTACTGAGTAACTTTGGTACTGTGAACTGTATGTAGACAGTTTCAAAAGGAATGTAGCGCGGCATTTGAACAGGCCCACATGCCCATCCAGATTCGCGAACTTTTTACCCGTAACACCCGATCCGAATTATACGGTAGTCATTTACTATTCACCGTCATTTGCCAATTCAAATTGTATTCGTAATGGTGGGTGTATTCAGCCCGAATTGACGGTAAATTGCGAGGAATTTTCGACCCCAGAAAAATCCACATATTCCACACAGACCACTAGTCATTTGCCGATTCACTTTTAATGGTAGCAGTGGATGTTTTTGAAGCTTGGATCCCTGTTGAATGCGGGGTAATTTCGACCCCAGAAATCTAGTCATTTGCCGATTCATTTTCATTGGACAACGATGGATATTTTGAAGCTTAAATCGATGGTGATTGTCGGGGTAATTTCACTCGCTGAAGAACCCCCTAAAATGGGTGTCCCCTTTTCAATACTTTGCAAGAGGGAGTTCGTCATACTATCGTGCGGTGACGTTAAGGAAAACACGCTAGGCTCTTGAATACAGTCCATATCAAATGCTATGCTGCTATGCCCTCGGTATGTGGGAAAGAAACGCCGACGGGCGTTTCAGTCCGTTCTCAACCCAGGATTGAGGCCGCTTGGAGAGTTTATTCATGGACTTTGTTGTTGAATTACCCGTACATCGTATCATTGATCAACTTGATTGGTTATGATGATCATCAATTTCGTAGAACTAACTTAGTGGTGAGACTAGTACGTATTATCTGCCGTCCTACAGGGAAAGGCTCAGGTAGCTCTTGTCGGATTCGAACGGATGATAATCTTTCCAGAAGAGGAAGATTCACGGCAAAATTATGAATGAAAGCCGTTCTAATTATCCTGGCCATGCTGGCTGCATTCTGACCTAGTCGGCTATTTCAATATATGGTCTGTTCTGTTCGTGGTAGGCATGTGCATTTCGAGAGCTGCTGGCTATAAAAGCAGCTTTGGAACGGAAAGTCTGTAAGTCCTTTTTTCTTGCAACGCAGCTCAACCCAGCCGCTCCAAGATACGAATGATGATGCCCAAGGCGCACAGTGCGTGGCAGATTGCATGCCTAGCACTCTCGTTCATCGGCACAGGTTTGGCTGCGACATCGGTCACACCTGGCCCCCAAACCCGTACAAGACTGCATGATGGCTGGAAATTCTCACGATTTGAGGAAATACCAGACAATATTATATACGACCTCCGTGGTGATGCAAATAGCTCTAGTTTGCATGTCCTGAAGCCCTGGATTCTCCCATCAGCAAATCAGTTTATTAAAGATCCTAGTCGACACTACCCAATCCCATCTAGTCAGCCAGACGTCGACATCGAGTATGTTAAAAAGTCATTCGACGACAGTGATTGGCAATCAGTTACAGTCCCCCATGACTGGGCTATCAAGCTCCCTTTCCTGAATGGCAGTAACCCAATCACGCCTAACTCGATGGGTGATCTCCCAATTTATGGAGTTGGGTATTACCGACGCAGTCTTGACATAACTTCAGACGACCTCAAAAACAAGTTGTATCTTGATATTGATGGTGCTATGTCATATACTATGGTCTGGGTCAATGAGCAACTGGTTGGCGGGTGGCCATACGGCTATAACTCTTTCCGCTTGGATATTACTCCATATTTGGTGAAAGGCTCAGAAAACTATCTAGCCATCCGTGTCGATAACCCTCGCGGGTCATCATCACGTTGGTATTCCGGCGCCGGTGTTTACCGTAATGTCTGGCTTACAAAGGTTAATCCAGTCCATGTGGCGCATTTTGGCACGTTTATTACTTCCAGCAATGTGTCAAGCGAGGAAGCCACCCTTGATCTCGCAGTTCAAATTGAGAATAGTGGGCAACAGACTCAGGAGATCACTATTGATACCGAAGTGTACGAATTCAATGCAGCCGCTAGTCGGCTCGGCAAAAAAATCGCACAATTCCCACAGCAAACAATTAACATTCCTGGAAACAATACGATACAGCAGGTCAACACCATTCTGAAAATCCAGCAACCTCGGCTCTGGGGCCCATACCCATCTCAGACTCCCAATCTCTATGTGGCGGTCACTAATATCCAAAACGGAAAGTCCCAACTCGACACCTACAATACCGAGTTTGGAATCCGATCTATAACATATGATCCTAACAACGGCCTCCTCGTCAATAATGAGAGGGTGTACATCCAAGGAGTGAACCAGCATCATGATTTGGGGGCGCTTGGTGCAGCTTTCAACATCCGGGCAGCTACCCGACAGTTGGAAATCTTAAAGGACTTTGGTGTCAACGCAATACGAACGTCGCATAATCCTCCAGCACCTGAGTTACTGCAATTGGCGGACCAAATGGGCTTTTTGATCTTTGCGGAGATTTTCGATTGTTGGGTGAAAGGAAAGAACCCATATGATTTCCACCTGATATTCCCCGACTGGTCCGAAGCTGATTTGCGCACATTTATTCGACGTGATCGGAATCACCCTTCAATCTATGTCTGGAGCTACGGAAATGAAGTTGGTGAACAGGGAGACCCTGTCCAAGGACCCAAGATCTCTTCCTATTTGCGAGCAATAGCAAATGATGAGGATCCCACTCGTAAAACTACCTTTTCAGAGAACAGCGCTGGGCCAACTGCAAATATTACAAATACTGCAGAAGTTGTCAGCCTGAATTACCAGGGCGACGGGATGCGATACGGGCCGGCTTATGAGTATCTGACTGATGGGGCTCATAAACCTCCAGCATTTGGGAATTTTCATGATGCACAGCCTGGCAAGATGATACAGGAGAGCGAGATGGCGTCATCGCTCAGTCTTCGAGGAAGCTTTGTGTTCCCGGTCACTCCATTTAACAGCGCTCCCGTCAACAATACTTCTGGTGGGGACCCAATGACGCTTGCCGTCAGTGCCTATGAGTTATACACGGCTGAATTTGGATCTTCCCCGGATAGAGTTTTCCTCACTGAGGATGAGTACCCCTTTGCTGCTGGGGGATTTGTCTGGAGTGGTTTCGACTATCTTGGCGAGCCATACTGGTGCAATACATGTCGCAGTGGCTACTGGGGCATTATTGATCTTGCCGGTTTCAAGAAAGAACGCGCCTGGCTCTATCAGGCACGCTGGCGACCAGATCTTCCTATGGCTCATATCGTTCCCCACTGGAACTGGCCAACCCGAGAGGGGCTGGTCACTCCGGTCCATGTATTTTCAGCTGCAGACGAGGCCGAACTTTTCATCAATGACAAGTCCCAAGGACGATTGACAAGACAGCCATCAGAATATCGCTTTAGATGGGATAATGTCACTTACAGCCCGGGTTCAGTCCATGTATTGACTTACAAGGACGGAAAACCGTGGGCAAACGACAGTGTGCGGACCACTGGCGAACCTGCGAAGCTGAAACTGATTCCTGATCGTTCCACTATTGCGTCGGATGGTGAGGATCTATCATTTATCACCGTACAAATTACTGATCAGTACGGACTTGTGGTGCCAGATGCGAACAACACAGTATCGTTGTCAGTATCCGGTTCTGGAGTGCTTGTAGCCACGGACAACGGATTCCCAAATGACAGAACTCCATTTACGTCAGCAACGCGGACAGCTTTCAATGGTTATTGTCTCGGTATAGTCTCTGGTGAAGCTGGACGTCCTGGATCCATCACTGTTAAAGTGGAGAGTGAGGGTCTTGCATCTGCAGAGATTCAACTGCGAGCAAACAATTCTTAGTCCTACATTATGGTCTCATTCGAATTGCAGGACTTGGGATGCGTTCTAGCAAGGATCTCAACACGTTCTCTTCCAATCTGCCGGTGTTCGGTCCTGTACGTTAAGAGTGGAAGGATTATAGATGAAACGTAGAATCCGATTTCTATGACATCCTTTCAAGACTGTTATACCCATGAGTATTATCCAACTGTAAATTAACGACTATATCTTTAATAAATTTGGATTTTAGAATGCAAAGTCATAAAATATATCCCAGCGCAAGGACTGCAGTCGCTCATTGACAGATGAATCACCTGAGCCGAGCGTAGCAACTGAAGGCTTGCTTGCCATCTAACTGGTCAAGATACGGACACCCGCGGATTACTGAGGGACTCTCCATTCTTACCGATCCCGTGCAATACCAATAACACCAGCTGAGAAGGTTTCAAATGCGTCAACTCGGAAGCGCACTCACTCCACGCCGCTGAGCACCTCGATTCCCATACATATTGAGTCTACTCGGTCTTACTTTGCGATGGCAATGGAGTGGGGATTCATAGGCACAGTTTGTGCGAAGAGAACTACATAGCACTATCACCCTATATAGTGCTTCCACCGCCACCTATAGCGCCGCATACAGGGATGCCTACGGTGCCTACGATGCCTACGGGGATGCCTGCGGGGATGCCTCTAGCGCGATTTCTGGGGCTAGTTTCTGTGTTAGGGAGCACGTATAGTGTAAGGAGCTGGTATCGGAAACGTAGTAGTTCGATTAGATAAGAGTTTGATTTCTAAGCACAATATAGCTACCCCTTTGTAAAGCAGCTAATCGCTGCTTTTCCTAAAGCCTTAGAAATTAGGTCGGCTATATAAGTTAACTATCGTGGTGAGAGTTTGCTTGATGACTACGGTAATCAACCTGCACTCGTGTGATAAAGTGCTTGCCCTAACACTACAAGTACATGAGGCCGCCTATGCTGCCATCGATACCACCGCTTTACATATAGGCATGCTAGGAAGGCGAGCGGGATTTGCTACGGTAATAGCGCCAAATGGAGATGCTTAGTAGTAGGAATAGTAAATTTGAAGCGATAGGAGCCTTACGAGCAGATTTTAAATTGCTGGGTGTTCCTAGTAATCCGCGGTGTCCGTATCCCTACCCATTTAAAGTAGCAAGTTAGGCGGGGACCGGCCATAGGAAGTTAAAACTCCAGGCTCTGTATAATACGGTACGTATTTGCCATGTGTCTGGTCGGCAATTGATACGTTCCTCACGTCACACAACGGAAATTTGGAAGATGCATCAAATTGACTGGACTGTGACTGCTCACTGGACCTCACCGCCTACTTCACGCTTCATGACCGAAGTCCGGGTAAACTCTACAGAAAAGAGGGCCGTTCAATAAAATCTAGCCTCATTAGTTATGGGTGAACGGTATGCTTGTGTAGTTGCTCCGTACTATCCGGCCTCATTAGCCTATTTAGGGTTTGCCACGCATAGTACGTCTCTATATACTTTTGCACACGAGGTTTTGGAGAAACAAAAGGGGCTAGGTAAACTACTAATTCTCGTATTGAGTACAGCATTTTGGTCGGTAATTGATCTATATGTTTGATCGGTAATTGACCCGTTGCCTTTTACCCTTTGGGGAATTGACCATGCAATCACATCGTAGGCCTTATCATAGATGCATCCATTTCCACTTACTGGTGAAGCTACGAGCAACGAGAACTTCCACTACTCTCTATTACCTGCCACCATATCTTGGCTCCTTGCAGCAGATGAGCAGTCATGAGTCTCTACGGATTTCTTCATCGCACCGTCCGCAATGACGCGATCAAATTGGACCCTCCTGAAATTTATAACTGGCGCGTATTTGCTCTCGCCGCTGCAGTAAGTTCAATTACGTCGCGGCTGTTATCTAGAAAGGAGTTCAATTGACCGCTCAGGCTTGCTTCGGAGGTACCTTGTTTGGTATGGACACAGGCATTATTGGCGGAGTGCTCACTCTCCCTGATTTTAAGAAGTATCTCCAACGTACCGGATGAAGAAGGCTATCGGGACGGAATTTGACTTTTAATATAGGCGATTCGGTTTACAAGGCTTGTCGCCAATTGATCGGGCAAACTTGTCGGCAAACTTGGTGACGGTCATGCAAGCCGGTGCTTTTGCGGGAGCACTACTCGCTAGCCCCGTCGCCGAAAAGTTCGGGCGCAAGCCAAGTTTACTTATCATTTCCGTTTTCGCTTTTATCGGAGGTCTCCTACAAGCATTCGCCTACGGCCATCTGTCTTGTTTCTACATCGGGCGCTTCGTGGAGGGCCTCGGGTTAGGTGGTGCCACAATGCTGGCGCCTACCTACGTTTCAGAAAACTCGCCTCGAGCCATCAGAGGCCTACTGATTGGGTTTTATCAACTTTTTGAGACGATGGGTGCCATGGTTGCCTTCTTTATCAATTACGGATCACTGCTTCACATCAAGGTTGGATCTGGCCTGTCAACTCTGTTTGTTTATGGGCTATATCTGATTCGGCGTTAGGGCGACGCCTCTTATATGGTGCCTTTAGCGATGCAGTCACTTCCTGCGGTGCTCATTTTCATTAGTATTCTCTTCTGCCCGGAATCTCCACGTTGGCTTGCAAGCCGGGATGACTGGGATGCAGCTTCTGGGGTTCTGTCGAACATTCGCCACCTCCCAGCTGAACATCCATATGTACAGCAAGAGTTGATAGAATTGCGGGCGCAGCTGGATGAAGAACGTCGTTCGGTTCAAGGAACCGGTTTCTGGGCCACTCAAAAGGAATGTTGGTTGATTCCGGGCAACCGAAAGCGCGCATTGCTGTCCGTCGGCCTGATGGTTTGCCAACAATGGACGGGAGTAAGAAACTCCCTTATTTGATATTGCATGATACTTTTGCATTGACCTTGATTTTTTCACCCGCAGACCAATGCTATCAACTACTATGCACCCAGTATTTTCACAGCGCTTGGTATCACTGGTAATTCAAACAGCCTCCTTGCCACCGGTGTATACGGCATCGTGAAGATGGTCTCGTGCGGAATTTTTATTACTTTTCTAGCGGATACGTTGGGACGGCGGTTGTCTTTGGTTTGGACTGGCTTTGCCATGTGGCTCTGCATGTTTTATCTGGGGTTTTATGTACTTTTCGACCCCCCCGCAGTGAATGCCTCCATTCCCCCAGCTGGCTATGTGGCTCTCGTTATGGTCTTTCTTTTCGCAGCCGCATTCCAATTTGGTTGGGGACCGGTATGCTGGATCTATGTGAGTGAGATACCAACCAACCGCTTGCGTGGGTATAATGTATCCCTTGCCGCAGCAACACAGTGGCTGTTCAATCTTTGTGTCGCACGTGTCACGCCGGTCATGTTAGTTACTGTCGGTGGACATACAGGATGGGGTACCTACTTCATCTACGGATCTTTCTGTTTTACCATGGCTGTTCTCGCCTTTTTCTTAGTCCCTGAGACGAAAGGAGTAAGTGTTCTTGGTTGTCATTGGAGCCAGAATACGGATTTCTAACGGCAGATTGCAGATCTCCCTAGAGCGTATGGACGAACTCTTTGGAGTCGCTGATTTTTCGGATCTTGTCGATTTGAATGCAGCGGAATACGGAACCCATAAGGAAGATGTTGAGGTTTCCCAGCTGGAAACTCCGCAGGGTGGAAGGACCAAATAAACAAGAAAGCAGGTTTGCTCTTGCAATGTGTTTTAGTGAGATTCATGTCTGCGTGATCCTAGCCCCAAAGATCTGAAGAACCCCAAAACTCAAAGATCGATAGAAGGATACGCTCGTGGTCATGTATGAATTAGTAAAACCAAGCGATAGGTTGAGTTAGGGGGCTTCTAATCTGGAGGTGTATTACAACTCAATCATAACCATTAGTTAGATCGGCACCGTCTTCTCAGATACATTATCATAAACTATGAAATGATGTATGAAGAGTATCATATCCCAGTCGCAGGGCCTAATAGACGACGTGTCCTTATCTATGAGCGCTTGGAGTTTCAAGTATTATCTGAGTGAGGAAAGATCTCCTCGCATTAGATCCACGGAAGAGTCGGTGGGAATACATTGTGTTGGAGAGATTATTTCGCCCTGGCTACCTTTTCTGCTTTAGAGTCAAGACTTCCAAACACGATCTATGTGTGTAATGTCTCGGGAATTACACCGTAAATTTTGACAGTATAGATGGTAGAGTATACGACTAAAATCAGGATACCGTATTTTCATTGCTAGTCATGAGAAGTCACATGTATTGAATCTTGGTCATATATTTGGGTTACTATTAGCTGAGAAGACTGAGAAGACGGACATGATTTAGGTAAGTTTCGAAAGAACCGCCTCTCTACCAAAAAAGAATCCGACGCTTAATCGTCCTGTCCATGTTATCTTACTCATTGGTCCACCAGACCTGGATTCGCCACGTACGCAACAAGGACCGTACGAAATATTTAAGTTTTGCACAAGCCAAGGGTAGGGGTATATCTTTCTGCCAAGCAGCCGAACCTCTGCACCGGGAGAGACTGACAATGCAACATATCTAGCTAAAATAATACTCTTGGCGTATAACGAACCATTAGCAGACCTAAGTGAATTGCCGAAGCTAGCGGCAATTGAACAACTCGCATCGAACAATGGGCGGTGATTTGCTGAAATTCGGAAGCCACCAATCTAGGCGCGTCAAAACCAATCCGTTCCCAACGCCGGTTTCTGCTAACATGGGGTATGGACTTCCCCTCCCCCTATAAGATACCGAAATTATAAGACTGCTAAGTACGAAAGGCTATTGAGAGCAAAGTCTTACAATGAGTGAAAGTTAAATACGTAGTAAATGAGTGTCTTCATATTTCGACCTTCAACATAGCCATCAGAATCCCGACTCTGTTGGCTCTGTTGACCGTATCCATGCCCGGTCCGCTACTCTAACTATGACTAAGATATATAATTCTTTGTTCCATTGTGCCTGGTCCATTGGATATACTGCTTTGTCCCGGCATTTAGTGGTGCAAGACCAATCGCAATGTGATCTAACTATATGCATGTCAATGAGAAAAATAAATAGGCTGAAATGGATTGTGTTCTCTCTTGGTTGATGTAGTATTCGAACTCGTACCAACAGTACAGCATCGCACCCGGACTGAGGCACATTCAGAATTCTAGATGAAATGGCATTTGAGATAACCTCCGTAAGAGAGATGTAATCTGTCCAGATAAAGCTGTTGATGCTGTTGAGCTTGTACAAGCGCGATCCAAGTGCTCATTGTGGGAAGCCATTAAAGAATGCCCAATTATTGATTCGATAGCTAGATGAAATTGAAGCTATTCGTTCGGCATAGTGCCTCAATCACCAAAAAGCTCGTCACCCGATTCACGACAAATGCCCAGTACCCAGCACCTGCCTCGAGAGCTTCAAAGCTTCCTCCTTCCTTCCCTCTTCTTTTCCTCCTTTTCAATTTCTTACTACGCACAATATCTCTCCATTACGAATCTTCAACCCCTAGCCTGGTTGTCATTGGTGATGTAGGGGACTACGGGACGAGCCCATTCATGTGGGGATATTGGGGACAGGTTTTAGCAAGACCCTGTATGCCAAGCAAGGATAGGTTACACCTGAGTTAGTTACCCCTCTCACCTCCACTCTTATTTTACAAAGGCCCGATTTCTACTCAATTCGGGGTTTTCGGGGTACCAGACTAGGTCTCTGTCGATAACACTCTACAAAGTGATTGGGTGGAAGGATGGAAACATACCAACATTGGGGCTTGGGAGAGACGCAAAATCCATTTTTCATGCTGGCCTTCATGTCATCCGGCTACAGAACCTGCTACCGCTAGACGCTTGGGTGCTATTCTTGTATTCTCCCCGCTATGAGCATAATATCTTAGATCAGGCTAAATAGAAATATCACTGCATTTTTATAAGCCTAGCAAATAATGGTAGAAACGTCCAAAAGAAATGGCTTCTAGTCGAAACACTTCCACTGCTCAAGATGGGTTATACTTCCAGCCATTTCCCCATCATGCTGCATACCTTTATCTTCGTCACTCTTCTAGGCATCGTGTCAGCAGAGAATGGATCTGCTGGCTGGTTGCGTTATTCAAGATTACCTAGCTCTGTTGTCCGCCATTTCGACCCTCCCTCGCAAATTATCACCCTAAACGCATCAAGTTCCAGCCCTGTCGACAGTGCTGGAAAAGAGCTGGAGAATGGGTTGAAAGGCCTCTTTGGCAGAGATGTAACGCACCTGGCAAGCGGCTGCGGCAGCTTGTCCTCCATCATCGTTGGCACTGTTGACTCATTTACTCCTGCTTGTGGATCGCTTGGCAAAGAAGTCGTCCTTGAGGATGATGGATTTTGGTTGAGCACCGAGGGAGATAACGTACATATTATTGGCCAAAATCAGAGAGGAGCGCTTTATGGCACTTTCGAGTATCTCTCCATGCTCGCCAGGGGAAACTTCTCGAAAGTTTCCCACGTGTCTAATCCGAGTGCCCCCATCCGATGGACCAATGAGTGGGATAACATGGATGGAACTATCGAGCGCGGTTATGGAGGTGTCTCTTTCTTTTTTGCCAATGCATCTATTCTGTCAGACTTGTCACGTGCTACTGAGTATGCGCGTCTGTTAGCATCTATCAAGATTAATGGAGTTATCCTCACCAACGTGAACGCGGACCCAGTTACTCTGAAGCCAGAAAATATCAAAGGATTGGGAAGAATTAGCGACGCCATGAGAGCATACGGAATTCAGGTTGGTATTGCCCTCAATTTTGCTTCTCCGATGACGCTAGGCGGTCTTCCCACATTCGATCCGCTCAATGAGAGCGTCATCTCATGGTGGCGAAATGTTACGGCCGAGATCTATAGCGCTGTTCCGGACTTTGGTGGATTTCTCGTCAAAGCAAACTCAGAGGGAGAACTAGGACCACTCACGTACAATCGAACACTTGCGCAAGGAGCTAATATGTTTGCTGATGCCATCAAGCCGTATGGCGGCATCGTTATGTTTCGTGCGTTCGTGTATAGCCTCTTGAATATCAGCGACTGGAGGGCCGACCGTGCGAGTGCTGCATATGAAGCGTTCCAGGGCCTCGATGGCGCCTTCGAGGATAATGTCCTCGTGCAAATTAAGGCTGGTCCTCTCGACTTTCAAGTACGAGAACCTGCGTCGCCACTCTTCAGCTACCTTCGAAACACCAACGTTGCCATCGAACTTCCTGTGTCCCAAGAGTACCTAGGCCAACAAAGTCACACGGTTTATCTGCCACCTCTTTGGAAATCGGTCCTTGACATGGATCTACGTGTGGATAACAAATCCTCTCGTGTTAGCGACATCGTCGGTGGAAGACGCTTTAAGCGTCAGCTGGGAGGTTTTGCGGGAGTGTCCAATGCCGGTAGCAACGCCACATGGATGGGAAACCACTTATCTATGTCTAATCTGTACGCCTATGGGCGCCTTGCGTGGGACCCTGCTGGAGACCCGGAGACCATTGTTCGAGATTGGAGCCACCTTACCTTCGGCCTCAACCCCGCCGTGACGGATGTTATCACCCACATTCACATGGAGTCTTGGCCTGCCTATCTGAATTATAGTAGTGGAAACACCGGTCTGCCGACGCTTACGGATGTGACAAACAACCATTTCGGCCCTAATGTACGATCTCAAGACAACAATGGTTATGGCATCTGGACACGATCCGACTCGTTCTCCATTGGAATGGACCGCACTCTCCAGAACGGCACCGGGTTCTCCGGCCAGTACCCGCCTGAAGTTGCGGTGCAGTATGAACATATTGATACGACGCCAATGGATCTCTTGCTTTGGTTTCATCATGTCAACTACACCCACACTCTTCCAACTGGGCAGACTGTCATCCAATATCTGTACGACACGCATTACAGCGGCGCTGAGGTTGCTCAGACATTTCCAAGCATGTGGAAGGGCCTTGAGAAGGAAGTGGATCAGCAGAGGTTCAAGGATGTCTTATACCAGCTGACCTTCCAAGCAGGCCATGCGATCGCCTGGAGGGACTCGATAGTCGACTACTATTACAACCTTACTCAAATCCCAGATGAGAAAGGACGGGTGGCAAGACATGAATGGCGTATAGAGGCCGAGTCGATGGTTTTGGATGGTTACAAGATGGGCACCCCTAACCCACCAGAATCAGCTTCGAATTTCTCACTTGTAACGACAGTTACAAACTCCACCCGTGCTACAGCGACGACAAAATTGCAAGTGAAACCCGGGATTTACGACATTATAGTTGTCTACTTTGATATCAGTGGTGGAGTAGCGAAGTGGGAGGCTTACCTGGACAATCAGTTACTCGGGAAATGGCAAGGTAATAATGAGTACACGCTGAGCCATGCGGCCACGCAGAAGCCGGATGGTGGTTCAAAGGCAAGAATCACTTTCAGTGATGTGCATCTCAAGCAGGGCGATACATTGGAAATTATTGGTGTTGGGGGTGGCTTGGATACAGCTCCTCTTGACTACGTGGCTGTTTCCCCACGAGGTATAATGGATTAGTGTTGTAAAATTGCTAGGTATGCTATTGAGATAGACTTCATCTGCTCAATAGCCGGAATGCTCAAATTCACTCTTGGAAGAGCAATGATGCTTTGTTTTTTGTTCACTTTCAGGAACCTCGATTAGACTGATTGAGGTTATGAAAATTTACATTAAATATGATATGCTGCTTTTTGTTCACTCTAGACAGCCATCCTAGAATTAACAGATCAATTCCCACGACCAAACGATTCCTATGGCGTGAATCCAGTTTCTTGAGAATGCAAGGGGCCTTCTAGGGAGTACACTGCAGTTCTCGGATATGGGCGCATCTCGGACATCATGTCTGAACCTATTCCTAGTTGATTTCAATACAGATATTGTTTTGTGCAGTATCCTATTTCACTTACGAGCGGGACAAATGGATTCTCCATCCTACAACGAAAGTGAGTCAAGTCGTGAGACATTTGTCCTACTGCCCATATCCTTAGCTTTACGATGTCTGTCATGCAGAGAACAATCCAGTCAAGGAATGGTGACCAGGAAGAGTACAGAATTCGGAATAATTCGGCAACCCAGTGCGATCAATACCCAGATGCGAATTCATTGCTTGAGCCTACGAAGTACAACAATTTAACAAAGCGGTGGGAACGTCATCTAGCTTCCATGGTTTGGTGATGGATTTGAGGGTTGTAACATCTATGTAACACCGAAAATAAAATATCGACCCGTGGCGAGTCTAGAGATTAATGAGGGAAGAAAGGAAGTGCAAGTCGCTGGAAGAAATTGGCCGCACAGCCTCAATCGTCAAACCGATAGTGAGTCGTTCCTCGTTTCACGCATGTCGTTTCACGCGTGACCGAGTGCATCGCTGGGAAGGAGCCATACCCATCCAAGCTTGCCGCAAAGAAGCTCTATCTATGTCTGGGAAATGTGACGCGATTTTTCTGAGCGTCAAGTTCTGGCTCTTTAGCTCACGCAAATCTTTCTTTTCTCTTGGATTGAGGGTTTTCCGCAGGTGGTCACTCTTGTCCCATTGGACCGTCGCTCGTCTTGTGCGAGCTCTCGTGAGGGGCCCAACTGAGTGATCGAACAAAGTCCCCCCTGGAGCCATCGCAGCGACTCCGACTCCCTCATGATCTGGCACTTTCGGGTTGCAACGTGACCGTCCCCGGTCTGACTTTGGGGTCGCATGTGTGTGGTCTCCGTTGCCACACTGTACATCACCCTTTTCGCTGGAAGACGGAGTGAAAGCCGGTGCCGCAGTTGTCATCTGAGCAACGCCTGGGTCTTCATCCTCCAGAGGAGGGCTGCTGGGATGGAGGGTCAGCGCACAGCTGACTCCCGGTGTAGCAGCGAATGGACTTTTCCGACACTTTTCCGGAGACTGTGTAGACTGTGTATTCGGTAGACAGTAGAGGGGCCTCCCGACCGTAGCTTCATCGTGTTGCGAACACTCCAGGAGGTTGTACTGCTCGGATTCGTCGCGGCAAGACTTGCGGTAGTTCTTGGTTTCCGGCGGATGGAGGATTCTGGGGTCGGTCACTTCAGACCACTCAGGTGTCGCGAATCTGGTAGATTTCGAAGCGATTTCCGAGCAGTTAGACCCCAAGGGTTCAACTCGGTGGTCGGTAGCGGAAGACTCTTCAATCCACGAGGGTGAATGTATTGGTGGAACGTCTATCAGTCCGTCCCCCGGGAATTGATGGTTGTTTTCCTGCCGAGGCGAATAACGGTAGAATGGATCTCTCTCCAACCGCTTCTTCTCTGGTTCCGTTGGCAGTTTGCCTGCTTCGGTTGGACCCCCCCTTTTCCTCTTTTTCGCGGGATTCCGATGGAGCCATATGGATTTATGGAGTCCGTGGATATCATGCAAGTGATACCGAATGTCATGATCGCTATCAAAGGATCGACCACATCCGCATGTTTGCGGCGCGATTGGGCGTTCTCTGCCATTCAAATGCTGTTCTTCGACGTGTTGTCGCAAATTGTCGCTTCGCAGCCAACCGTCAAGCCGATCTTCGGCGGCCAGATTCCGGTTCCACAGACAGAACGGACAGTAACCGGGACGGATCACGGTGTTGCGGTATAAGATCACCTCGCAGTGCTGTGTTGCCCATGACTGGAGGTGCAACTCGCAGTGCGCTCGCCATTGGCTCGACTCCAACCATTGCATACATTCGTAACAGAAGCTCAATTGCGACTCGGAGAGGTGGCGGTCCCGGGCACGCTCACGTCGCCTACACCTATGAATGTGGGCACTTCTATCGGGTTTTCTCAGGCTAGAGACATTAGCACGCAGACTTGTGTCATT
>JAMAGP010000037.1:0-24876 GCA_023626235.1 Talaromyces sp. PYS2902
TCTTCCATGTTGACGCCGGAAAGTTATGTGGAAGTGGCAAAATCTCAGGCCGATCTGGGATGTCGACCAAGTGAATGTGCGCCGTATATGGCCATCTTTCAGACCATGCGAAATATCGGCAGGAAACAGAATCAGATCCTTGAGAATCGAATCGATCAAGCAGCACTATCAAAAGCTCTGTGTGTTTTCCCACGCTTGAAAGAGCTCACGGTGCATTTCTGTGTGCCCCTGGAAAGGAAACCATGGCTAGAAGCATATATCGATCACAACATCGATATTAGTGAGGGGCTGTATACACACCACGTACAAGTCGTTGCACAAGCCTTGTCCGACAGATCGAAGTGGGGCCTAGACCAAGTCGACAGTATTCATTTGCGGGGATTTCAAATTCAGACCGGGCACCAGTATGAGATCCCAGATCTGATGTCTCTATCTGCTCATTTACAGAAATTACTGGTTGGAGTGCGCAGTCTCAAGATGACGCAGTCTGACTCCGCCGTGGAGGTGCTTTCACAATGGGATCTGAACATTGATGAGCTTGACATGTGTGATATGATGATCGATTACGACACTCTGAAACGGTTCTTTGCTGCCAACCAACCAACTCTTCATTCGATCGCGTTTCACAACGTCGTGGTGACGGAGGTTCCGTTTGAGGAGTCTGCATCTCAGCTGAACGTGGACATACTATCGGAACTGATCGGTGCTCGTAGGGGAGCACAGGGCCAGGCAACCACCTGCCATTGTCATTCTCGACACAACGGTTGGAGGATCATCTGGGAGAAGGAGTCTTTTGACTAGTATATGCCGGAAGATATAGCATAAGAAAAGCAGACATAAATATAGTACGAGTCCCTTTGCCCAAATATTGGATGAACATAATCTATATTACAATTGCGCCGCCCCATGGATCCTAAGATTGAACGACGAAAAGCCCTCCAGAGGCGCAGCAGACGAATGAAAAACCTTCTTCTGAAAGCAGTCGACCTGAGCACCCTCTGCGACGCGGAAGTATTTTTGGGTGTTCGAATTCGGGAGACGGGCCGTGTCACCACATTTTGCTCTGATCCAGAAGGGCTCTGGTCTTCTGCTACCTTGAATTTAGTGTGTTTTTCTCGGCTTCCTAATCTCATATTCGAATTGACAATGAATAGAAAAACTATTACCCCATCCCTGTCAATAAGACGCTACAAGATTTTCACCATGGAAGGGATCAGAACAAAGATCAGGAGCCAGAGGTGGAAAATGAGGAAGCTGGTGGAGAAGAGTGAATGAACCTCGTTCTGTTGACCATATTCCGATGCTATAGGTAATGTGGTTATTACTCAAGAAGGCAATTCAGCACGTCAAATGGGACTATACATATATAGAGGATCACGATATCAATCAATTCAGTGGAAGTGGAAGTCCCTCCGACAAACTATCTCTGCATACCTTGCCACGGTTAATGCCAGCATTGAAATGCTTCAAATAGGTTATTATGTTTCCAGGTCAATTAAATTATGGGAATGCGACGTTGATGCTCCGAAAAATGGACTGACTTTATTTTACGTATTACTATACAGTAGTTTGCACCTTCAGCGTAACAACTAACACTCTCTTCTCTTTCCTCTGAAACAGCGCTAATAATTTTCTAGTCTATATACGGCTAGATCCGGAATAACCCTAGCCCGTGTAATTTTTCGGAGGGTATTGTGCATTCACAGAACTAACACACCTGTAAATTATGCGTATCGCTGCCTAGTCTTGATTCTGTGAGGAAAGGACATGGTTGGTTGTCCTATGCTCGATCTCATAACAATCTATTGCTATGCCTATCTAGGTGCTATTTTACGACAAAACATAAAGGAAGGGAGATAGAGTAAGTGCGTGGTCGCGGAGCGGGGTTGACATATATAAGAGCACGTGTAAGGCTTCAAGGCACATATCAGGCATCTATCAGGCATCTATTGACTGCGCCATAACACAATCAGTGAGAATCTAATGTTTTGGCAAATATTTACAGTAGCGTAGGGTAACGTAATCGATAATTTGTGTTTATTGATTAAACTGCTTTTGAGAATCACCGTACAGTACTTGTATGTTTGAGAGATTTCTTCAGCCGATTCAGAATGCGTTGTCTACTCGAATAAAATGCCACGCAGTTCCTCTCTCGCACGCGCCAGTAAGCACCAACTGCCCATTATTATCTATCACCATTGGCTCCAACCAAAATCGGAACCAGTCCGCACGCTTAACAATGAGTGCATAACCTCCATCCTCATCATGGTCCACATGAAACTGCTCCCAGTCAGCATGCCGTGTCGCTTGTGCAGTAAACTGCCCGTGGTTGTTATGCCCTATAAAAGTGCCAGAGCCCATGTTCTTAAAGCCATACCACCCATCGTGGTGTCTCATGCAGCGCCAGTGAATCCTGCCATCACCTTCATCGTATTGAGAGTACAAGTGTAATTCACCTTCCCCGACTGCAAGAACAAGTCCTGTCTCAGAATTTCGTATTATGTATATTCTCCCTTCGCAAGGATGTTCTCCGAAGCTTATCAATCCCGAGCGTTCAAAAGCTTCTAAACCCCCGGCATTACCAAAAATATTGGTACTAGTTGGGGTATTGCATCCGTCTTCGTCTGTAGTGGCAGAGGACATTGCTTCGACGTATTCCATGACCGATAAGTCTGACTGGCTTATAACTTCAAATTTTAGTGGAAAGTCAAATGGTATGCCATATAAAATTTGAAATATATTTACCTTGTAGCGTTAAATCTCAGTTGATTTTGCTAGTCAAAGAGTATCATATCAAGACTGTGGGGTGAGCAAGAGCAAGGTTGAATTAGTATCCTAGTTAAATCTTTTACTAGTCCAAATACAGACAGATGTGTGTATGACCAACAAGCAATAAGCTTAATACGCGTAATTTACGGGTGTATTAGTTCTGTGAATGCACAATACCCTCCGAAAAATTACACGGGCTAGGGTTATTCCGGATCTAGCCGTATATAGACTAGAAAATTATTAGCGCTGTTTCAGAGGAAAGAGAAGAGAGTGTTAGTTGTTACGCTGAAGGTGCAAATTACTGTAAAGCATTCATTTCACTGTCTCCTCAAGAATTTGTTGTTAAGTATCAGAAACGACCGCATGACCAATGAAGTTCTTGAGCCAGACAATGCTGTTTCCCCCCTATGGGATAAGCGAAGAATGACTGTAGTGGAACCTTCAATCAGCCTTCGAGACTCCGCAACATGATCAACCAGCTGCCAGGTCTTCTTTAGCCACGTTAGAATCGCATTCTTCGCAGCAGTGCAGCAGTAGATTGTAGTTTACCGTTAAGAGCTCGTCCTGCAGGTCACATAGTGAAGACTTTGCCGCTAAGATCCGCGTTATCAAATCGTTGAAGTCATGATAAACGCTTTCCACGCCGGGATGGTATGTAATATCGGTATTCAAACGGAACAGCGTTTTGTTATTGTAATCAGCTCCATTTCCATGCTCAGATTCGAGAAACTTCAAGCTAGGCGATGATATTAAATTCTGATGTCATAAAAAGCAACCTTGCATTGAAGCGGCCCGAACGGGAACAGCCGTGACCCGAAATCGGGATGGATACATGGGCCGAACGGGAACGTACCCCTAGCGGTCTCAAACCGGACGGAGCGCCTAGTAATTTCAGATGCAAGTACGGATTAACTCTAAGTTGTCGAAAAACAGTGCTGCTTCAGATACGTCACGGGCAAGGTCTGATACACAGGGTTAGGATACAATTACTCGTACCACTCGGAGTGATACCGGTTTGTATCCAAATGGGTTTTTAGGCTTCCGATAACTGTAATAACCATTTTGTCTAGATGTTGCTTATGGGGAAGAATCGCTTATGAGTCTTTGCCCATGCAATAACATCCACCGACATACGACCGTAATGGGATTGAACTGAATTCTTATGTTCATCTAGGGCATGTATTTATACTAGATGGAAAGATGCGCTATTTATACAATTGGTCGATGGTAGGAGGAGATCGCTGACTGGCAAAGGAAAGAAGCATGAGACGCAAGATGTTCGAAAGTATACGCTTGCCATATCTTTACTCGGCTATTCAAGATACACTGATCACGGGGCTGTTTCTAAGCACGATCTCCTTAATCATTCATCTTGCAGTAAAACGTCGCACTTCGTTGCGGTTCACTGCGGACGATGGTATGCTTTCTCAATTGCTCTCTTCACTTTCTTGGAGTTGATTAGGCCACAGTCTGTCTGCTCATCTCTTGGGTACGAACTTCTATCACATCGCCATCGTCTAGCAGAAACTAAGTTGATCTTAGGGACTGTCCGTTGGTACCCAGTCAGTGATCTTATGTGAGTACGCTCCTCATCTGCAATGATACGCACTGACCAGAGTAGATGCTCTCAACCACGCGGGACTTGGGGTCCACGTTGTTGATCTTGATTTATCAACGCTGAATCAATTTCAGATGGTAGCGAATCCATTTGGACTTCTGCAAAATTCCAATGCTGATTAGGCCTGGTTAGTTGTATCTCAGTGCTATATGCCTATTCATGTCCAGCTTCTGCCTAGCGAAAATTGCGCAGCTATTGTTTCTCCATCGACTCACGTCGAATCGAGGTCGGTTTCGTGCCAGCATTTACTGTGTAGCCGCCATCGTCATCATAGGATCAATCACGACCTCGGGGTGTCTAATATTCGCATGTCGACCAGTTTCCAAGTCGTGGAATGCAGCTGAAACCGGGCAGTGCCTCAACCGCGGCGCAGTCTATGTAGCGATTGCTGTGTTGAACATCATCTCGGATCTGACATTGACAATGCTTCCGGTTTCCTTGGTCATATCCTCACAACTGGCCGCTGCGTACAAAGTGCGCATTATTGCGATGATGCTGGTATTTCTCATGTAAGACTAGGTTCGTGAGAAGATGAATCCATTGCATCGATAACGTTTCCTGCAAGATAGAACCGTGATAACGGGTGCGGTCCGGCTGACTGTCACAATCATCCTTTTACACTCCAGCGACGAAACCTACGATTCCGCCCCTGTGGCATTGCTCGTGTAAGATCCATGTTATTTGATAAGCCATACGTGTGCTGATAGAATCCTCAGTGGGGTTGAATCTAATTTATTCATCCTCACGGCGAGCCTGCCTGGGGTTCGGCAATGCTTTCGCATCATTTCGAGCCATTCCTATAACCATCGTACGGAAACTGATTCCCTCACGGCTTTCGATTGAGGCAGAAATCTTCCCTGTCATTACAGCTGGCTAGTTTTCGTTGAAGGAGACAGCCAATCGCAAGGACTTCTACAATCGCACGGGAACTAACACCACGCGGTTGAAGTTAAGGATACGGGCTTATGAATTATGTAATACCCATTGTATGCAGTCACGTGATGTAATATAATTGAGAAACCCGTTAGAGATAGCCTTGTGAAATACTTGTTTGTTATGTCAGAAGTAATTCATGGTTTTCAACATATTCACCTTTCAAGGCGTTGTGGTAATAGATGTTGGTGGGGTCCACGAACCACATATGCCACCTCGCGATTAGGGCCTATATAAGCACGTGACAAGGCATCAAAACACCCTCGAAAGTTCTAGATTTGAAAGTCCACTATGAGCTATAATTAAACATTCAACTGGTGTATTGCAGCGACATGACATTGCCAATGCATCTGCTCAAGATACTCTATTCCGTCGGCGCAGGATTTGCACCGTCGATCGTTCATATGCTTAGGCCGGAAGTGTCTTAGAAGGCTCTGGTACTGACTGTACTTTTTGCCACATTGAAAGCAAACCAGGGGTTTTTCGGGGGTCTCACGGGGCTCCTGGTTTTTGCGTTTCCTTTCGAGAGGCTGTTCATCATCGTCCGATACTTCTGTCGGAGTTGTTTCTACGGTTGAAAGTCCCTCGACGTCTCTCTCACTTCGCTTGCGTTTCGGCCGGCCTCGAAGTGGTCCACCTTCTTCAAAATCACAATACATGATAATAACTTCGGTACCAACGTTACGTCGCTTCCATTCGCCTTCGATCGTCCATTCTACCGGGACAGCCATTAACCCTTCCACAAGCATCGTCTGTTCCGGAGGTGTATCATCTTCCGACTCGGATTCTTCCAAAGCGTCGTCTTCGGAGAGTATTTTTCCAGCACGCTGGGCATTGATATCTTGAACTGCTTGCTCGTTGCTAAAGGCGTGTCGGACTTCCTTTTTCCTCCGATATCGCAACCGTTGCCGCGTATTTTTGATGTTACGTTCCGCTTCCGCGACTTCCTGTCCGAGTGTGAGATTAGGAGTTTGCTGAAATTTGTCCAGCAGGGCATCCCGGTGACTGATAGCCATTTGCAACTCGGGATCATCCTCCACCAGAGCTTTTTGCGTGTCGTCCAGGTAACGTGGTCGTCGTTTATCGACGTAACGCGAAATGCTAGTCAAAGCTCGACGAATGACCTCATCTGGCTTCAGCCCGAGGACCGCTTCTTGCATGTCTGTATGTTGTCTGGGACGATAATATTTGAGGAAGGTGGAAGTATCGGCATGATGGAGGACCAAATTGCGTTTAGAGTCACTCACCCATTCTATTGCATTCTAGTCAATAATAAGCCATGCAGAAGAGATCAAGACACGTACCGGTATCGTCAAGAATTCCCCCTGTGCCATACCGGAATTGATGGAAAAAGAACCATGCTAGGAGTCCGATAATCTCCGAGATGGTCCGTATAGCACTGTTGTAGTGACCATCACTCATTGGCTCCTTCCGAAGGATCTGGGGCTTTCCATCAACCATGTCCACTTTGCAAAACAGGTAACAATCATCCATGGCCTCCTCTAAGGGCAATGGTAACTCTTGACAACCACGCATGACAAAAAGACTTCGGACATCATCCATGGACCGAATATCAGCCTTGAAAGCCCTCGCGTGTAGCAACAGTCCCATGATAAATACATGCGGGCTGAACACAAGAGAGACACCCAGAATGATCTCGGGAAAAGAAAACGTATTCCTGCCATAAGATCAGATTTGATGTGCTTCTCAGCCGACATTTGATTGACATACAGATTCGTAATCCCAAGAAAGGACTTGACATACTCGGGCTTGATGGCAATGTCGAGTATAGGAGGTCCGCCATAGGGATTTCGGAGTAGACTAATACGAAGATGCTTGTACTGTAGTTTCAAAATCGCGGTTTTGCGGCCCGCAGTAAACAGGCCCAGCATCAGGGCCAGACACAACATGATCCTTTGGATGCCGAGAAAAAACCTTTTTTTGCGCGTTTGCAGGATCGTCTCATTGAATTTGATCATATCGTCAATGTACACTGGGACATTGTCACGAGGCTGGGTACCTAACTTGTTCTCCTTAATTAACCATTGCCTGCCCTATGATACGTTAGTCCAGCAATCACAACATCATCAATGTGACAGTAGCATACCGTACGGAGGCTCTTCTCCATCGCTTTATCCATCTTTTTGCCTGACACATCCTGGTAATAAAGTCGAAAATACTTCCAGTCGGTGTTGAAAGTGCCCACATGGCCATATCCCGGTAGCTTTCGGCCGTCTATTCCATATTCTAGTTTGAAACACCATTTCAAGAATTGAAATATACAGTCTGCGGACGCTTGCCGAAGAGCGTTCTCTGGATCGCTCCATCGTGCGCAATTCGGTTCACGTTCTAAATTTTTCTGGGAGAACCTGTGCCAGAGTTAGAGAGAATCAATACCACATAGGAGGTTGACTATGTCTCAGTGCTGGACAAACCGATGCCAACGATCAATCACGCGGTCCCTCAACTTCTTAGTGCCGTCAGCCTTGTTGAAATCCGGGTCGATATCAGAGAGCCTCTCGGTGGTATCAACATCCGGATCCTCGTACATACGGCCTCTAGAGGTAGTGATCTGAGCAGAACTGTCCCCATGCGGTGGTTGAGGGTGCCGTATACTTCGTCGAGACTGTGGAATCAGGCTCTGAGCCGATATACTACTGAAGTGATCATCTGGCTCGGTGATATCTGTATCGGCAGTGTGACAGTTGGAAAGGCTCCTTCCACTCTCTGTCTCTGATTCATCCGAGTCCCTAGACCAATGTTTGTTAGGCATCGAGCAGGAGTGAGTAGATTCCCATCACGAAGTCTACAAAAATGCAGACAGAGAGTCTTTGAGCAGAGAAAAGAAAGAGCCGGGGAGAGAGAATATTAGTAAGATGGATGGGGATTTTGGGAAAGTACATATACAGCTCTCAAATAGCTGAAATGAAACGGTGCTCGAGAAATGGAACGAGTAGGACTGATGGAATGAGATTGGCTGGGAGCAGTGGATCCAATGGCTGACTATAGTGCGTGGTGATAGATCTTTCGAGTGCGTGGCGAAAGACATTGTACCACGCAAGCCAAAAACGGCTCCCGTTTCAGCCTAGTGTTGCTGCCCGGGTACAAACTGAAAATCTAATAGAGTAGAAATAGGATTATTAATTCTAGTATATAGAATTATATAGTATTAATAGAGATTTTTAAGTTAATTAATTCTATTAAATATATAGGATTACCAGGTCTAAATTTAATTTTAATAATTTCTATAATTAATAGATCTAGTATAGTCCCTCTAATAGCTTTCTAAAGAGTAAGAAATTAAATATATCTAGTAGTTAAGAATTAGACAGCGCCACTATTAATTAATATATCTTAGAACTATAAATTAGTATAATAGTAGAAAGAAACATAACTCTCAAAACCTTAATATATTAAGACTTATATAATAGACTCTAATTAGATTATTAGCTTAGCTTCTTTATAGGTGTAGATATCTAGCTAATTAAAAATAATAGACTATAATAATAATTCTAGGATATACTTTATTAGATTTTCAATTTGTACCCGGGCAGCAACACTAGGCTCAAACGGGAGCCGTTTTTGGCTTGCGTGGTACAATCCCTTCCGCCACGCACTCGAGAGATTTATCACCACGCACTATAGTCAACCATTGGACCCACTGCTCCCAGCCAATGTCATTTCATCAGTCCTACTCGTTCCATTTCTTAAGCCCCGTTTCGTTTCTACTATTTGAGTGCTGTATATGTACTTCGTCAAAATCCCCATCAATCTTACTATTATTCTCCCTCCCTGGCTCTCTCTTTTTTCTCCTCGACTTGATCATTATAGACTCTCAGTCTGCATTTTTGTAGACTTCTTGATGGGAATCTAGTCACTCCTGCTCGATGCCTAACAAGCACTGGTCTGGTGACTCAGATGAATCAGAGACAGAGAGTGGAAGGAGCCTTTCCAACTGTCACACTGCGGATACAGATATTACCGAGCCAGATGATAACTTCAGTAGTATCTCGGCTCAGAGCTGGATTCCACAGTCTCTACGAAGTATACGACACCCTCAACCAACAAATGGGGACAGTCCTGCTCAGCTCACTACCTCTAAAGGCCGTATGTATGAGGATCCGGATGTTGATACCACTGAGAGGCTCTCTGATATCGACCCGAATTTCAACAAGGCTGAAGGCACTAAGAAGTTGAGAGACCGCGTGATTGATCGTTGGCATCGGTTTGTCCAGCACTGAGACATAGTCAACCTTCTATGTGGTATTGATTCTGTCTAACTCTTGCACAGATTCTGCCAGAAAAATTTAGAACGCGAAGTGGATTGCGCACGATGGAGCGACCCAGAGAACGCTCTTCGGCAAGCGTCCGCAGACTGTATATTTCAATTCCTGAAATGGTGTTTCAAACTAGAATATGGCATAGACGGCCGAAAGCTGCCGGGATATGGCAAGACGGGCACTTTCAACACCGACTGGAAGTATTTCCGAATTTATTACCAGGATGTGTCAGGCAAAAAGATGGATAAAGCGATGGCAAAGAGCCTCCGTACGGTATGCTACTGTCAAATTTATGATATTGTGATTGCTGGACTAACATATCATAGGGCAGGCAATGGTTAATTAAGGAGAACAACTTAGGTACCCAACCTCGTGACAATGTCCCAGTGTACATTGACGATATGATCAAATTCAATGAGACGATCCTGCAAACGCGCAAAAAACGGTTTCTTCTCGGCATCCAAAGGATCATGTTGTGTCTGGCCCTGATGCTTGGCCTGTTTACTGCGGGCCGCAAAACCGCGATTTTGAAACTACAGTACAAGCATCTTCGTATTAGTCTACTCCGAAATCCCTATGGCGGACCTCCTATACTCGACATTGCCATCAAGCCCGAGTATGTCAAGTCCTTTCTTGGGATTACAAATCTGTATGTCAATCAAATGTCTGCTGAAAAGCATATCAGATCTGATCTCATGGCAGGAATACGTTTTCTTTTCCCGAGATCATTCTGGGTGTCTCTCTTGTGTTCAGCCCGCATGTATTTATCATGGGACTGTTGCTACACGCGAGGGCTTTCAAGGCGGATATTCGATCCATGGATGATGTTCGAAGTCTTTTTGTCATGCGTGGTTGTCAAGAGTTACCATTGCCATTAGAGGAGGCCATGGATGATTATTACCTGTTTTGCAAAGTGGACATGATTGATGGAAAGCCCCAGATCCTTCGGAAGGAGCCAATGAGTGATGGTCACTACAACGGCGCTATACGGACCATCTCGGAGATTATCGGACTCCTAGCATGGTTCTTTTTCCATCAATTCCGGTATGGCACAGGGGGAATCCTTGACGATACCGGTGCGTGTCTTGATCTCGTCTACATGGCTTATTACTGACCCGAATGCAATAGAATGGGTGAGTGACTCTAAACGCAATTTGGTCCTCCATCATGCCGATACTTCCACCTTCCTCAAATACTATCGTCCCAGACAACATACAGACATGCAAGAAGCGGTCTTCGGGCTGAAGCCAGATGAGGTCATCCGTCGAGCTTTGACTAGCATCTCGCGTTACGCCGATAAACGACGACCACGTTACCTGGACGACACGCAAAAAGCTCTGGTGGAAGATGATCCCGAGTTGCAAACTGCTATTCGTAAACGGGATGCCCTGCTGGACCATTTTCAGCAAACTCCGAATCTCACGCTCGGACAGGAAGTCGCCGAAGCAGAACGTAACATCAAAAATACGCGGCAAAGATTGCGGTATCGGAGGAAAAAGGAAGTCCGACAAGCCTTTAGCGACGAGCAAGCAGTCAAAGATATTAATGCCCAGCGTGCTGGAAGAATACTATCCGAAGATGACGCTTTGGAAGAATCAGAGTCGGAAGATGATACACCTCCTGAACAGACGATGCTTGTGGAAGGGTTAATGGCTGTCCCGGTGGAATGGACGTTCGAAGGCGAATGGAAGCGACGTAACGTTGGTACCGAAGTTATCATCATGTATTGTGATTTTGAAGAAGGTGGACCACTTCGAGGCCGGCCGAAACGCAAGCGAAGTGAGAGAGATGTCGAGGAGCTTTCAACAGTAGAAGCAACTCCGACAGAAGTATTGGAAGATGATGAACAGCCTCTCGAAAGGAAACGCACAAACCAGGAGCCCCGTGAGACTCCCGAAAAACCCCTGGTTTGCTTCCAATGTGGCAAAAAGTACAGTCAGTACCAGAGCCTTCTAAGACACTTCCGGCCAAAGCATATGAACGACCGACGATGCAAATTCTGCGCCGATGGAATGGAGTATCTTGAGCAGATGCATTGGCAATGTCATGTTGCTGCAGTACACCAGTTGAATGTATAACTATATTTCATAATGGACTTTCAAATTTAAACCTTCTAAAGGTGTTTTGATGCGTTGTCACGTGATTATGTAGGCCCTAATCGCGAGGTGGGTTTTGCCATGTCTAATCTCTTATTAATATTTATAAATTTAAATACTGGTATTATTTTAGTTAAAATCTTAGATGCATGTGGTTCGTGGACCACACCAACATCTATTGCCACCATGCCTTGGAAGGTGAACATGTTGAAAATCATGAATTACTTCTGACATAACAAACAAGTATTTCACAATGCTATCTCTAACGGGTTTCTCGATTATATTGCATCACGTGACTACATACATTGGGTATTACATAATTCATAAGCCCGTATCCTTAACTTCAATCGCGTGGAGTTAGTTCCCGTGCGATTATAGAAGTCCTTGCGATTGGCTGTCCCCTTCAACGAAAACTAGCCAGCTGTAACGCCGCTCTACTCTAGAATGACAGGCAAGATTTCTGCCTCAATCGAAAGCCGTGAGGGAATCAGTTTCCGTGCGATGGTTATAGGAATGGCTCGAAATGATGCGAAAGCATTGCCGAACCCCAGGCAGACTCGCCGTGAGGATGAATAAATTAGATTCAACCCCACTGAGGATTCTATCAGCACACGTATGGCTTATCAAATAACATGGATCTTACACGAGCAATGCCACAGGGGCGGAATCGTAGGTTTCGTCGCTGGAGTGCAAAAGGATGATTGTGATAGTCAGTCGGACCGCACCCGTTATCACGGTTCTATCTTGCAGGAAACGTTATCGATGCAAGGGATTCATCTTTTCACGGACCCGATCTTACATGAGGAATACCATCATCATCGCAATAATGCGCAGCTTGTACGCAGCGGCCAGTTGCGAGGATATGACCAAGGAAACTGGAAGCATTGTCAATGTCAGATCCGAGATGATGTTCAACACAGCAATCGCCACATAGACTGCGCCGCGGTTGAGGCACTGCCCGGTTTCAGCTGCATTCCACGACTTGGAAACCGGTCGACATGCGAATATTAGACACCCCGATGTCGTGATGGATCCTATGATGACGATGGCGGCTACACAGTAAATGCTGGCACGAAAGCGACCTCGATTCGACGTGAGTCGATAGAGAAACAATAGCTGCGCAATTTTCGCTAGGCAGAAGCTGGACATGAATAGGCATATAGCACTGAGATACAACTAACCAACCATAATCAGCATTGCAATTTTGCAGAGGTCCAAATGTATTCGCTACCATCTGAAATTGATTGAGCGTTGACAAATCAAGATCAAAAATGTGGACCCCAAGTCCCGCATGGTTGAGAGCATCTACTCTGGTCAGTGCGTATCATTGCAGACGAGCAGCGTACTCACATAAGATCACTGACTGGGTACCAACGGACAGTGCCTAAGATCAACTTAGTTTCTGCTAGACGACGGTGATGTGATGGTAGTTCGTACCCAAGAGATGAGCAGACAGACTGTGACCGGATCAACTCCAAGAACCTGAAGAGAGCAGTTGAGAAAGCATACCATCGTCCGCAGTGAACCGCAACGAAGTGCGACGTTTTACTGCAAGATGAATGGTTAAGGAGATCGTGCTTAGAAACAGCCCCGTGATCAGTGTATCTTGAATAGCCGAGTAAAGATATGGCAAGCGTATACTTTCGAACATCTTGCGTCTCAAGCTTCTTGCCTTTGCCAGTCAGCGATCTCTTCCTACCATCGACTAATTGATTATGAATAGTGCATCTTTCCATCTGGTATAAATACATGCCCTAGATGAACATAAGAATTCAGTTTCAATCCTATTACGATCGTATGTTGGTGGATGTTATTGCTCGGGCAAAGACTCATAAGCGATTTTCCCCCGTAATCAACATCTAGACGAAAATGGTTACTATAGTTATCTGAAGCCTAAAAACCCATTTGGATACAAACCGGCATCACTCCGAGTGGTACGAGTAATTGTATCCTAACCCTGTGTATCAACTTGCCCTTGACACATCTGAAGCAGCACTATTTTTCGACAACTCAGAGTTAATCCATACTTGCATCTGAAATTACTCGGCGTTCCGTCCGGTTTGAGACCGCTAAGGTACGTTCCCGTTCGGCCCATATATCCATTCCGATTTTGGGTCACGGCTGTTCCCGTTCGGGTCGCTTCAATGCAAGGTTGCTCTGTATGACATCAGAATTTAATATCATCGCCTTGCTTGAAGTTTCTCGAACTTGAGCATGGAAATAAAGCTAATTACAATAACAAAATGCTGTGCCGTTTGAATACCGGTATTGCATACCCATCCCGGCATGGAAAGCGTTTATCATGACTTCAACGATTTGATAACGCAGATCTTAGCGGCGAAGCCATCACTATGTGACCTGCGGGACGAGTTATTGACGTTACTGTAAAGATAACATGACGTCAATTGAACTTAAAGTACAGTAGAAACAGAATTCGTCTACAGTGCCTTGCGTCCAGCTTTACATTTTTTGCAACTCTTCGACTCTTTCTCAGCGCCACCTCCACGTTCTAAATCCATACCAGGCTTAGTCTATGAGCTCAGTAATTTACGCGTCGCGTCGTATATTAAGTGGAACTGTACAAAACCAGGTGTTCCTTCGTGTATTGTAAATACGCAGAACTATCTAGCATGTTCCTTGCAACTGCATTAACTGCCCTAGAAAATTCCTGGTCTCAGGAGAGTATCTACGAGTTATTGTGGAAGAAGTCGCTAGCTTGATGGATACGAGATTATCAATGCATTATACAGTGCTAAATAGGCATCCTAGCTACAGTACATCTAAAATCATACATGTCGTTCCAGTATTCTGACAACTTGACTGTGCCTATTCTTGCGTGCCAGGCTCAGAGCCGTATCCCCATGTTCATCAATGAACGCTGCATCTGCTCCAGTTTGGAGAAGGATTTTGACGATCTTTTCATTGCCATCCAAAGCTGGCTTGAAAAGAGATGACCTGCCAGAAGTTGACAAAGAGTTAACATTAACATCTGTTCTCGGCGCTAGAATCTCGACCACTGCAAGGTGTCCATAGTACGCTGCAATCCACAAAGGTGTTATGCCCCTTATATTTCGAGCATCTGGTCTAACGCCTTGAGTAAGAAGTCGTTTGATGGCGCCACCTTGGCCAAATTTTGCCGCATTATAAAATTGTGCGATGGAATACAACTCGTCATTGATAGATATCATAGGGCAATTTTCTGATAGAAGATGCAGGACTTGCTTTTGACCACATGTTGCTGCTGCAATATAAGTTGTTCCTGTAACCAATGATATAGTTTCCTGCCGTTGGAAAAGGACTTTCATGATCAGTTTTCCACTACGTTCATTTCCAGCCACCGCCTTCACCACATCTTCTGTAATGATGACCTGGTCTCCTCGCTTCTCCAGAAGCAGTGACATAACTTCTTTCCCATTGCTCTCATTTTCAGCTGCCGCCTTCACCACATCTTCTGTAATGATGACCTGATCTCCTCGTTTTTCCAGAAGTAGTGTCATAACTTCTTTCCCATTATACCGATTTCCAGCGGCTGCTGTCACTACATCTTCTGTAATGATGACCTGGTCTCCTCGCTCCTCCAGAAGCAGTGTCATAACTTCTTTCCCATTACTCCCATTTCCAGCTGCCGCCTTCACCACATCTTCTGTAATGATGACCTGGTCTCCTCGCTCCTCCAGAAGCAGTGTCATAACTTCTTTCCCATTGCCCCCATTTCCAGCTGCCGCCTTCACCACATCTCCTGTAATAATGACCTGATCTCCTCGTTGTTCCAGTAGCAGTGTCATAACTTCTTTCCCATTGCTCTCATTTCCAGCTGCCGCCTTCACCACCTCTTCTGTAATGATGACCTGGTCTCCTCGCTTCTCCAGAAGCAGAGACATAACTTCTTTCCCATTGCTCTCATTTTCAGCTGCCGCCTTCACCACATCTTCTGTAATGATGACCTGGTCTCCTCGCTTCTCCAGAAGCAGTGTCATAACTTCTTTCCCATCGTACCGATTTCCAGCGGCTGCTGTCACCACATCTTCTGTAATGATGACCTGGTCTCCTCGTTTTTCTAGAAGTAATGTCATAACTTCTTTCCCATTGTCCCCATTTCCAGCTGCCGCCTTCACCACATCTTCTGTAATGATGACCTGATCTCCTCGCTTCTCCAGAAGTAGTGTCATAACTTCTTTCCCATTATCCCCATTTCCAGCTGCCGCCTTCACCACATCTTCTGTAATAATGACCTGGTCTCCTCGCTTCTCCAGAAGCAGTGTCATAACTTCTTTCCCATTACTCCCATTTCCAGCTGCCGCCTTCACCATATCTTCCGTAATGATGACCTGGTCTCCTCGTTTTTCCAGGAGTAATGTCATAACTTCTTTCCCATTGCTCCCGTTTTCAGCTGCGGCCCTCACCACATCTTCTGTAATGATGACCTGGTCTCCTCGTTTTTCCAGGAGTAGTGTCATAACTTCTTTCCCATTGCCCCCATTTCCAGCTGCCGCCTTCACCACATCTTCTGTAATGATGACCTGATCTCCTCGCTTCTCCAGGAGTAGTGTCATAACTTCTTTGCCACTAAACCAATTTCCAGCGGCTGCTGTCACCACATCTTCTGTAATGATGACCTGGTCTCCTCGTTTTTCCAGGAGTAGTGTCATAACTTCTTTGCCACTATACCAATTTCCAGCGGCTGCTGTCACCACATCTTCTGTAATGATGACCTGGTCTCCTCGCTTCTCCAGAAGCAGAGTCATAACTTCTTTCCCATTACTCCCATTTCCAGCTGCCGCCTTCACCACATCTTCTGTAATGATGACCTGGTCTCCTCGCTTCTCCAGAAGCAGTGTCATAACTTCTTTCCCATCGTATCGATTTCCAGCGGCTGCTGTCACCACATCTTCTGTAATGATGACCTGGTCTCCTCGTTTTTCTAGAAGTAATGTCATAACTTCTTTCCCATTGTCCCCATTTCCAGCTGCCGCCTTCACCACATCTTCTGTAATGATGACCTGATCTCCTCGTTGTTCCAGTAGCAGTGTCATAACTTCTTTCCCATTGCTCTCATTTCCAGCTGCCGCCTTCACCACCTCTTCTGTAATGATGACCTGGTCCCCTCGCTTCTCCAGAAGCAGTGTCATTGCTTCCTTGCCGCGTTCTCCTCCCACTGCTGCTTTGACAACTCGTGAAGTCACCTTGACTGGGATCTCCGGTTTCTCCAAAAACCAGCGAATCACATCCACTTGACTAGCGTTCGCGGCTTCTTGTATCGGTGTAGCCCCATCCTTTGTCTTATAAATGTTCACATCAATCACCTGAAACTCCTTCTTCGCTTTCTCAAAGAGAAAACTTAATATTGACGTTAAACCCCATCTAGCAGCAACATGTAAGATAGAAAATCCTTTTGGAAGGTAAACGACCTTACAATAAGCATCAATCCATATATCCTGCTCCGTGGATTCCAGTTGAAAAAACCTCTGATGGGAAGAGACAATAGCGAATTCTGTCCTAGCCATTGCGGCATGCTCAGGCCAGTATGTTGTTGCATATTCAACAAATACGGGCTGCCATTCATCGGTTTTTTTTTGTAGAGATTCAATATTACTCAGAATATGATCAATACACCTTTTCGCAAGATATGCGTGGACTTTCAGCTCATTAATGGAATTAACTTCCTTTGAATGGAGAAGGAAGTCTTTGACGGACTTATGCAAGAGGCGCACAATCTCATCTTGGACCACAACCAAAAGACGGCACATATCAATGTCTTCCTTGGAATATTGGAATCTATGTTCATCGTCTTCATCGTCATAGAGCCCACAGGCAGTACACAGCTCCAGTACGCTAAGAGGACGTCTTGATAGTGCAACCACACTGAGCATTTGCAGAATGGCGTCACTGTCCGCCGTCGCTGTGCCTCCAAATGCCGTTTCGATTAATTTCGCATACAGAGAATACAGCCCTTGAGGTAAGCTCTGCAGTCTCTTGACTGCATCTCGTGATCGAACCCCTGCCAACTCATCACACGCAATACCAACCCACAGGAAGGTTCCCTCGGATTTTTCTCGAAGCAGGCGTGCTACTTCCGATCCTATTCGATCAGAATAATTTTTTCTGTGCGAAAGCTCACTAACTCTTTCTTCAATCATCATGTGGAGATCTTCTTGGACTTGCTGGTAAGAGGATATGTCTTTAAATACGTAGGACTGCAGATATTCCCGTATTTCGGGGTATGGTCGACTGGTGATCAACAAATGGATATTAGAGCCGATACTGTTTTTGGAATTTCCAAAACTCCGTCGGATCTGAGTTAAGAGGAGTTTCTGTGACTCTTGGTCTAATTCATCCAATGCGTCAATGATGCAGTAAATCTGGCCATTAGTATTATCATGTCCTATGTCCATGAAAATAGTCCATAGTGCATCAAATGAATCAAACAGCCTTTCTTTACGCTCCTCAAACTTGTCGAGGAAGTATTTCATTAATTGTTGTTGTTGCTTAACCAGTTGATACAGAATACCACGTAGTAAAGCGATTGCAGTACAGTGTTCTGGAGAACTGGAGTCACAGAAATAGTACGCAAGACTATTCTGGTCACGTATAATTCCCGATTGGTCGGAAAGAATGTCCACTAGGGCGATAGTCATTGTCGATTTTCCCGTTCCTGGGTTGCCATACAACCACAGAACGGGATACATTTCGACAGAGGCACCAAAGACACCGGGTAATGCGAGCCAAGTCTGGATTTCATTCGTGTGTATGAGCCATTCGCAGGTTCCAGAGGCACGGTCTCCTTTTCTTCGCTTCAGCGCATTCTTGTCCTCAACGGGGTCGGTAATGAACAGACTTTGCAAACACGCTTTTTCTTCTGGGCCAAACTCCTTCCCTGTGGTCTGGTTAGTAAATGCTAGGTGTTTTATTGAACATGGAGATCATGAAATCATTTACCGTATTCTTTTTTTACCGGGCGACCAGCCAGGGGAATAATAGATAATAACTGTTTAGCATAAGCTGCCGCAGTCAGGGCTGCATAATCTTGCCATTTTTTTTGTTTGTGGGAATCGCAGTAGTCACAGATTCCACGGATGACGAGACATGGAAGTTCATCCATCAGGCCTGCGGCTTCCATCTCAAAACAGAGGATTTCATGCTGTTGGGCGAGACGGTCTCGTGTCTCTGAGTCCTTTATCACCTGATCACCCGATGCAATCAACCCATAATGAATGTACGGTAGCTTAATAGCACGGGGTAGCCGTTTTACTAATTTCTCTTTGTCACACATTTCACAGGTGTCGTTCTCCTTCGCATGATGATAGGAGGAATGGTATAGGAAGTCTGTTTCTTGTTCTGGGGGCGAAAACTGATCTTTCATATCCGGATTCCGTTCGAGTGTTTCGCAGACTATCTTCAAAAGATTATCCTGGCTTCCAGTCATGTATTGTGCCTGCAACTGGCTCATATGGGTTAATAGAGCCTGTGGTGGTTTGTTCAACGTTCCTGTTGGCTCAAATTTCCCACCGCGAACAGCCTTGCCATAATCATACTGTATCACTCCAGTATGCCTTCCCACTGGCTTGCTCACCACCACGTCGCCTAGTCGAATGTCATTCTTTTTACTGGGGACCCCGCCACCAATTCCCACCATTAGCCCATATTGAAGCTGAGGAAAGGTGGACCGCATACGAGACACAACATTCGCGGCAGCCACCGTTCCGTATATACCGGCTGGTAAACAGGTTATGACGATATGGTGGCCGTTTAATTCGCCGAGTTCGTAGGCATTCGAATCGGTAGAAGATTTTGGCAGCGGACTGTGGATCTTGTCGAGCATGACCCGAGCCGCTGCTGCCTCCACTGGCAAGGCGCATATCCACGCGATAGTGTAGTCGTTGTGTGACAAGGAGGTCATTGTCGACCAAAACAGGGTTAAGAAGACCAAAGACGTATTTTTTGACAATGACGACCATGAAAGTGGAATCTTCTTTAAGGACGGATTGATGAACAGTGTTCATCAGGCTGAAAAGGAGGGGTAACACCATCTAGTTACGACAAGGCTGTCGTATTGATGCACGGCGCCGCTCAGCCATCGCATCTTCATAGTGCAATAATCAACTGAGAACAGTTGAATCAATACTGGGTGTACACCATATCTTGGGATACATTTTTATCTAGAACTCGATGTCTTGCTCCCATGAGACTTTGTAAATCTATCTCAGACGAACTCAAGTCGGACTGGGAACTACTATACTCCGATGACTGCCTAATCCTGCCAGGAAAGTTCTGCGCATTTACAATACCAGCAGAAACACTTGGGTTTGTAAAGTTACATTCAATACGTATGCGTAAATTAATGAGTTAACAGACTAAACCTACTATGAATTAGATTGCGCAAGTGGCGCTGAAGAAGAGTCGAAGAGTTGCAAAAATGGTAAAGCTGTACTTGTACATAGTAAGGCACTGACTCTATCAGGGAACGGTGTCTGATAGAGGGCCAATCGCCCGCGAGTGGAAGTATCCTTAGGCGGAGTAATATTTCATTACGGAGACCTGAGACAGGGGCCCGGAATAATTGACGAATATGGACTAGCCCCGCTTTGGCTACAGGAGTTCCCAAACAATCGACGTGAGTAGAAGCGCGCACTGGTTTTGTGTTACGAACCAACTTGCATGACGCTAAAAGGAATTATAACAGAAAAGGAAAAGCCTAGTTTGGTAAGGGCTTGTACCGGATCAACTGAGAACCAGTCGCTGGCAATAAGCGAATTCAGAATACGACGGTATGGATCACGCACCAAGGTCACGTGAGGATAATAAAGGTATATCCTTATCTTGGATAAGATAAAGATATACAAAACTGTTGAATATAGAATAATCTCGGCGGCTGTGTTGTTCCGATAAGGAAGTGGGTCTGTGCATACATGGTGTATATAACCAGTCCATCAGTCCCTCAATAGTAGAAGAACAATGAACAACCATATACCTCCACTTAACAATATCATTGGACACATATTGTATACTTTATACTTGCTACTTTGGAAAAGTATACGATATACAATTTACAGAACCAGGAGGGTTGGATATATAAGAACACTCTTTTGTCATGTATTTAGCTCTTCATAGTTCTTTGACATAAGTCACTCGAATACAACAGTGAGAGTCAGCAAGGCATTCATACTCGTACGGGCACCAGGCTGTACGGGGGATCTCTTCTATCTTAGTTACGTTTACCAAGACTTCCATCGTCCAGTTCGACTATTGTTACTTCGTTTACTCAAGTCCCTCTATCGACTATCGACATAGGAACCTTTGTGTGGTTCAATCAAGCCTAACGTACCTCGACACAACGCTGTTTAACTAAGGTGGATCCAGGTCCGTGACAGCGCACTGATTTTGCAATCAAGTGTAATACGTAACATGAAGTCAGCCCAGTTTTCTGAGCATCAACTTAGCATTCCCATGATTTAATTGACCTGGAAACATAATAGCCTAATTGAAGTATTTCAATGCTAGCATTAACCGTGGTAAGGTATGTAGAGATAGTTCAACGGAGGGACTTCCACTTCCACTGAATTGGTAAATATCGTGATCCTCTATATATGTATATTCCCATCTGACGTGCGGAATTGCCTTCTTGGGTAATAACCATATTACACATAGCATCGGAATATAGTCAACAGAACGACATTCATTCACTCTTCTCCACCAGCTTCCTCATTTTCCACCTCTGGCTCCTGATCTTTGTTCTGATCCTTTCCATGGTGAAAATCCTGTAGCGTCTTATTGATGGGGATGGGGTAATAGTTTTTCTATTCATTGTCAATTCGAATATGAGATTAGGAAGCCGAGAAAAACACACTAAGTTCAAGGTAGCAGAAGACCAGAGCCCTTCTGGATCAGAGCAAAATGTGGTGACACGGCCCGTCTCCCGAATTCGAACACCCAAAAATACTTCCGCGTCGCAGAGAGTGCTCAGGTCGACTGCTTTCAGAAGAAGGTTTTTCATTCGTCTGCTGCGCCTCTGGAGGGCCTTTCGTCGTTCAATCTTAGGATCCATGGGGCGGCTCAATTGTAATATAGATTATGTTCATCCAATATTTTGGCAAAGGGACTCGTACTATATTTATGTCTGTTTTTTCTTATTCTATATCTTCAGGGATATACTAGTCCAAAGACTCCTTCTCCCAGATGATCCTCCAACCGTTGTGTCGAGAATGACAATGGCAGGTGGTTGCCTGGCCCTGGGCTCCCCTACGAGCACCGATCAGTTCCGATAGTATGTCCACGTTCAGCTGAGATGCAGACTCCTCAAACGGAACCTCCGTCACCACGACGTTGTGAAAACCGATCGAATGAAGAGTTGGTTGGTTGGCAGCAAAGAACCGTTTCAGAGTATCGTAATCGATCATCATATCACACATGTCAAGCTCATCAATGTTCAGATCCCATTGTGAAAGTACCTCCACGGCGGAGTCAGACTGCGTCATCTTAAGACTGCGCACTCCAACCAGTAATTTCTGTAAATGAGCGGATAGAGACATCAGATCCGAGATCTCATACTGGTGCCCGGCCTGAATTTGAAATCCCCGCAAATGAATACTGTCGACTTGGTCCAAGCCCCACTTCGATCTGTCAGACAAGGCTTGTGCAACGACTTGTATGTGGTGTGTATACAGCCCCTCACTGATATCGATGTTGTGATCGATATATGCTTCTAACCATGGTTTCCTTTCCAGGGGCACACAGAAATGCACCGTAAGCTCTTTCAAGCGTGGAAAAACACACAGAGCTTTCGATAGTGCTGCTCGATCGATTCTATTCTCAAGGATCTGATTCTGTTTCCTGCCGATATTTCGCATGGTCTGAAAGATGGCCATATACGGCGCGCATTCACTTGGTCGACATCCCAGATCGGCCTGAGATTTTGCCACTTCCACATAACTTTCCGGCGTCAACATGGAAGACTTGAAGAAGTCGAAATTGGTCACATCTCACAAAGGGTCAGTTTGGAAAAAACAATTTTGCAGGATACCTCATACCCGGTTTCAGTAACTGTGGGGCCACATATGTGAAAGCTGTCACCCGTTCGCATAGAGCCGACGATGTAAGGCTCATCAGTGAGCCGAGACTGCTCCTCGAGAACCCTACTCGTACTGACCGAAAGAGAGATGGAATACATAGTGCTCTCATTCTCTTGTCTACTAGCGATAACTTCTTGACTTCCCACGACGGTAGATGAGAAATAATGAGCAAGATTACCTCCACCGGTAGCTGCATGATGATTTGACGAAGAGACTACTTGAGCTTAATCTGCTGTAATATATGTGTAAGCTGCGAGGCATGAAGCTGCGCCAATGAAGTTAAAATAGATTTTCTAAAAAAACCGAAATTTAATCCACCGCAAGATCGAGATTCATTGTGAACTGCTCTCACATTTTGGAACAGAGCTGGTACTCGGAATCAGTGAGAGGAAATGCATTTGCTCCAAAAGGGTTACTAGTAATTCGGGAACGGTGCTACACTCATGTTGGGACCGATGCCAGAAACGGACACGGTCCTGTTCAGAACTGGTCCCGTCATGATTCATCACTATACCCTAAACGTCGTAGTCAGGACTATCACACAGTTGTATCAAACACAGCAAGACATAGTAGTGACAGCAAGATCAGATGAGATACTGCCATCCTGTCAAAATTATAGTAACCGGAGCAACAGTATGTCGTTGGAAGGATATTAGATACTTCTTCAGTAACAGGGTACAACACGGTAGCCTGGTAAAGCTGTTTTTGGTGCATAAACCTGCCCGTTTGTGATTCATTAGGCGCCTTCGAATGCTGCAGCGAACGAAGCTTGTTCATACCAAGCTTCCCAAAGCGTTGCTTTGGTTGCTGATTGCATATAGGGATTATTGGAAGAAAACGTCTAAACAGTTTGTCCAGCGATGAAGCGGTGGTAGAAGGCGGAGCCACAGAGCTGGCGAATCATCATATACGGTGCGAAATTAGAGTAGAGGACCTTGGAAATTTCAGGGGTCGGAAGGTTTTTCAACTTGAAGGACCCTCCCAAGCCTGTCAATAAAGCCTCCCCTAAGGAAGTATCCACTTTGAGGTTCGGCCTGCTTGCAGCAAATTTGGGTCGATATGTAAAGTATCTGGTATGTGATCCAGTTCTGGAAGATGGGAGACTTGGTGTAAACGAGAGAAACTACCTAGCAATGTTAAAAATAAGCATATTACAGCTTATAGTTGTTTGAAAGGTTTATTATGATAGATCTCTGCGTTGTAGTTTTGAAGGATGATCTGCTATATCTCCGAAAAAATACGAGTCTATAGAGTCATTCCTTTAAGCAATATAAGCTCGTCTTTGGCTGGCTCTATTGAGTTGGGAAGCTGCGGTTTAAAACAAGTATACAGCTAAAGCATGCTAGCATTTGAATTACTGTAAGATTTTATAACATTCATAGAACAAATCCCAAGGTTTGCGTTAGTGAAGTAAAAAAGATGGCAAGAGGCAGGCCCAAGATATATTATTAGATTCTATATTATATCCCCTTTAACGGCAATAATAAACACCTAAAAAGCCATGGACATAAATAGAATTCTAGGCTCAGCAACTGGTAGGTCTCAAGGGAGAGAGGTTGACGAATGAACTGAGAGAAGCCATCCTCTGCATTAGGAACGGTTTCAAGAGAGCAGTGATCCGGAACGGAAACACTGTAAAAATTCCCGTTCGGTGTCGTACACACCGTCTTGTGGGGTAAAGAATTCGGTTTGGTGCCGTATGCACCGTCTTGTGCGGTAAAGAATTCGGTTTGGTGCCGTATGCACCGTCTTGTGCGGTAAAAAATCCCGTTTGGTGCCGTATGCACCGTCTTGTGCGGTAAAGAATTCGGTTTGGTGTCGTACGCACCGTCTTGTGCAGTAAAAATCCCGTTTGGTGTCGTATGCACCGTCTTGTGCGGTAAAAATCCCGTTTGGTGTCGTATGCACCGTCTTGTGCGGTAAGAAATTCCGTTTGGTGCTAGTATCAGTTCCGGTTGATCTTATTCCAAGCTGATCTGGTTCTGAGTTGGTGTCATTCCAAATTGATCTCAGTTCGAGTTCGAGTTGGTGTCGATTCGAGTTGGTGTCAGTCCGAGTTCGAGTTGGTGTTAGTCCGAGTTGGTGTCAGTTCGAGTTCGAGTTGGTGTCAATTC
>JAMAGP010000038.1:0-30959 GCA_023626235.1 Talaromyces sp. PYS2902
CCTAACCCTAACCCTAACCCTAACCCTAACCCTAACCCTAACCCTAACCCTAACCCTAACCCTAACCCTAACCCTAAGATCAAACATAGTGATCCTTGGAATTCAAATCACAATGCCTACACCAACAGACAACGTTGCAGTCAATATGCCTGTGGTAATTTGCTCTCAATCTCCTTGGATATTCCCTCTCTCACAGACTTGTCATATAGCCAGAACACCCTCCCGACAAGGTTGGTGGGCCTCAGACCACGGCAATGGTTGGACGCACATTTTCTTATCAATATTCTACGGGCCCGCAGTATCGCATCAGTTTCAGCAAGGACTTAGCCTATTTCACAGTTCCTCCGCTTTCTGATGGCACCACAGTGGTTGCGCTTCCGTATCGACAGCGGGAACTTCGTCCTGATTTGGTTTTGGTTCATTGGATGGGACCTGGAAGACAGGGCCATGTAGCCCTGGTCTTTGATCTCAAAGAAAAAAAGGTTGATTGTGCGGCGTTGATGCCAGTTGGGCTCTTTGAGTTGTTCGATCGTGCTACGTTCGTCGAAGCCTACGAGAACGGCGAGTCAGCCTTGTATTCACAGTACGAGTGAGCCAGGAGCTTAGGTATTCGAGAGAGGCTTTCATGAAGGGAACCTGTGTTATTTAATCAAGAATCTACCGTATGTGCTTTATATTTAGGGCGATGATGTTAATAAATGATTCATTAAGCCTCAGAACTTTGAAGACTTCTCCAAAAGCGTATTTTCCACCACAAATATCCTTGATTCCACAAACGGAAAGTAAGATATCTGTTATTGATAATGCCAGCTTGTCGTAAACAGTGTCGTAAACCGATGATTCGTAATCGTCTAGATCCGAGATAACTTGTCACTTAACGGCGGTGAAGTGATATTCTAATATTAAAAGGGCAGGTTGCCGTTACGGGCTAGCCCAGCCTAATGCTCACTATAAGGGCATAGTCGAATAGAAATCACAACATGAGGAAAGAAAGAAGAAATGAAGCTACAAGATCCGGGGGCATATACAGGTTTATATGGGCAAGTGGGAATAGGGGCTTCGTCAGGTGTTGCCTGGCAACAGGGTGGAGCATACGCGTAGACGTAGGCACGGAGCATAAGTGTGGACGCCGAGTGGGTGCCATACCGGCGGGCATTTAGGTTGGCCGAATAGGGGGCAGTTGGGGATAGCTTCGTGAGGGCGATGCCCGAATATCCTTCTTGAGGTCAGCTCATAACAGTTGCTTAAGTAACAAATAAGAGAGCGTAATATCTATAGGTGATAGTATATTTGAGGTTAAATAGTTACAGTACTTTAAGGAAATAAGATAATATAATCAAAACTAAACATATAGTTAATAAAACTGTTGCCTAGGACTTCCAAAGAACATCTTGAACGGTCGACAGCATATTATCTAGAAGATCCTTCATAGCAGAGCTTCTGAAATGGCTAGAGGTATCTCGACACAGATGGAGCTTGCCAGCGCGCAAGTGCTCGAAGTCAGCTCGAGCTGAGAAACTTGATGGGGCCTTGAGGATGCTCCTATACAAGACGCTAATTGCCGCCATATAATTGATGGATTGAAACCTAGAAACGTCGGCGTGCAAACTCGAAAAAAACTTTGGCAAGAAGCACTCACCTGATCGTAAATACCGTGGGGCCGTCCAGGTCAGTCATGGTGCTTGATGAAGATGTCAGCTACTCTGTCAATTGCACTTGGCATGGGGACTCGAACTCATTCAAAACCTTTATGTATGATCGTGCAGCATCAACGCACAGAGCTTCACTTGCTTGAATGCGAGGAGCTAGCTGTAAAGACTGACTACTGCCGCCACCACAAGATGGTTTCAAGGTTATAGCTGCCCAGTGCACAGCACGCACTAAATTGAAGTAATCCAAGTGCATGAGGGCGATGTGTAGGTACCTATTCGGCGATACAAGAATGTGTTGACTCGGCGCGCATGTGCTGGGCAGACTGTTCTTCCACGCCAACAGATCCTCGTCAGTGCGGATGATCGCATCAAGCCTTGACAGAATTGAGCTCTTGGAATGCAGCTCTTCACAGAAACGCGTCTGGATCTGGCTAAGTTGTGAGGACCAGGTAAATATCTGTGATAGCCTAGGGTATAAAGTGTCGTCGGTGTCTAATGTTGCAAAAGTCATTTCTTGATCGTACATGATGTCCGAAAGCGCTGGCGGTCGGCCTTGTGATAGGGAAAGATTTCTTCCATAGGATTAGTCTCAGATTCATGCTCGGACAGACTAAATGGAGAGAGCTTACGCATCCAAGCGATGCATTATCCACCAGAGCTGAGGACGAAGCCGCAGTTGACTTGCTTGTAGCTCCATATCACTTGGTATTTTCCGATGCATGCCACGCGCTTCGGCAATGCGAATCGCAAGACCGCTGAGTACCCATGCGATTCCGAATTTTCCGTAATAAAGATTGCGTAGGATCTTTGATTAGGTTAGGCACGGATGACTCAGGCAATCAGGTTTAGACCATACTCACATGGAGCAGGACAATCTGCAATGAGCCTTGGCTTGCCGCCGCAATGGAGTCCGGCAGCATGGACCAGGCTTGTTCATAAGCATCGGCAGAGACGTGATCGATATTTTCGGACTGCTGCGAGCCGTGCATAATTATTGTTGCCCCTATTGAAACTACCAGGAAAAATAATGAGTAATCAAGAGCGACGAGTCCTCGTCTCTCTGATGTGTAGAACATCTGGAATCTGGTGCGAAAAGAGTCTTCATCGACAATGGGATAGTAAAGGTTAAGATTTGCGAAGTACGCTGCTCCAGAAACTTCAGCTTTGTCGATGTAAACGCCAAAGGGGGTAACAATGTCACGTACCGTCAATACTCTGAATGGCCGTATGATGAGGTGGGAGCTTCCGCGACTCAAGAACAAGCAGCGACTCTAAGCCAACTTCATCACAGGTGGACGCCTCGATGAGGAATGCCAAGGAATCAGCACTCAGGCGCATTCGCTGGCTCTCGAGACCATCTTTAAGACATAAAGCTAACGTGACCCCAACTGAGCTCAACCCTGATTCAAGCATGAGCATCTCAAGAACACGGCGAGAAGGGAGAGAACACGTACCGATATAGTTGGCTGCAGTCTCATCCTTTCTGATAAAAATGCCGAGTGGTATTGACGTGTCCGTTGGTGGAGTGTTTGCATGTTCATTGACTATTGAGTCGATGCTTGACACCTTACCACGAGCCGTATTAGCTGTCGACCTAGGTGTAGAGCCGGCCTCGGCAGTTCCGGGAAGATGTCTCCGGCCTTGTAAGCCACGATTGTCAATATGGTAGGTGGTAAACCCATCATCTGCCGCGACTGTATTTATAAGCCTTGGATCAACCTGGTTAGGTAGCATGTCAATGGGCATTCCTTGATTCGGCTCCCAAAAGTCGGACGAGACGCTAATTCCAAGCTGGCGTAGCACATGTTCGTAGTCTTGGGTTCCAGGCCCGTCGATATCTTCGTCCCGGTTCCACTGATTTTCGGGCAGGGCGATGTCAAAGTTGTTCGAGTGGGATCTGGCAATTGTATTGTCACGGAGCTCGCCCATATTCTGGTTTTCAGCGTCTCTCGGCGTCAAACCGGCAGGTTGGACGACGTCTTGAGCTCTGCTGGCGTCACTCTTGCGAGCGGCGCCGGCGGGAGCATGTCGCTCTCGATCATAAGTTGTGCACTCGGCGTCGTAAAGCTGACAATTAAGGCAAGGGTATTGATTTGAGGTGCATTATAGCTGTTAGCTTATGGAAAGTTCACCGATTAGCATCCTTCAAGGCCAAGGGCAGCCCTAGGTACGTACACGTTTCCGGCGGCAGTAGTCGCAGGCTCGAGAGACTCGCTTGGCGCGCCGACCACTAGAGACTGGCAATGGTTGAGACATTACGTCCAGGTATGGAGGAGTGAGTGTTGTAGGCAGTGTGAGTCCGGGGATGTCGTTTAAGCCTGAGGGGGATAATTAAAGAAGAGAAATGCAATGCAGGGAATGTCAAGTCCGAGGATCCCTTTCCCAGAGTATTCCTCGGAATTGGGACTAGGGGTGGCGTTGTCAATTGCGGGGAAGACGTCATTCAGAATACAGGATGCCCTCCTTCCGGTAGGTACTATGCGTAATCCCACCTATAGTTAGTTAAATGCATCTTGAAGCATTACAACACCACAGAATATGCAAAATTCCTTTTGTTTTTTCACAACTGAATATCATCAAGTACTCCCACTGCTTACTGTCAACACATTGATGGCTCTCTGCCATATTTATTCCCGTTCGGCAGTCGCTTAACGGTGCGGATATGGTACTTGGCTGGCTCCTCAAAAGAGGGGAATACCCCGGGTGGGGACAACTCGAGGTGGGGACAACTCGAGGTGGGGACAACTCGAGGTGGGGAATACCCCGGAGTGGTGATCGAGATTTGTATATGGTAATATAACGGATCGTGACATGATTACTTTATAGCTATCCCGAATATGGTCAGTGCAGCGTATAAGCCCACTTGGTTGCTCTCATTGGCTGGCAGGCATCACTTATTATAAGGATTCGAAGCCCCCCCCACTAAACTAGCACCCATAGTCCTACGCTGGAGCATAATTATTAACGTAATCGGTAAGCGGCCCGGCCACGTAAGCAATCGCCACATCTTTCCGGAATGGCACCCTATCTTAATTTACAACATTACAACGCGTCAAAATGCCACCAATTTGTAGAAAAGACCTTCTAAAAGTTGCTTAAATAGAGGGGAGAATCGAATTAGCAATTGATGATTTAAAAAATCAAAAAATTTATAGTATTTATAAAGCTATAAGAATCTATATAGTCCCTTATATAACTCTCTAGAATCAACTAAATAGTATATAATATCAACATACAATACATGCCAATAATTATAAATTAATACAATATAAGAAGGAATCACTTGTCAAATGGATACTTAATTTAGATTAATATAGATTACTCTCTTAGTATTCTCTTATATAAAATATAGTAAATTATTTTCTTTTATAATATAGGATTTAATAAGTTAGAGATAAATAAATATATAATCTTATTAAATATTACCTAGAGATTAATTTAAAATTTTTATAGAGATATAACTACAAGCGTACTAAATACGAAAATCTAAAAATAATTTAAGAGCATTTTAATTATATATAAGATACTATATCTTAGTATAGAATTCTTCTAGAAGATATCTATAATTTTAATAAGACTAGCTTTACAATAGGACTCTATATAATTATAAAGATTATTACTAGAAGTAATTAATATATTTAGCTAAAGTTTTTATAGTTTAAAGAATAAGAATAGATAATTATAATTAAAATAATAAATTTAATTAGATAGACTTTACTTTTATATATTATTTTCAAAGTAAAGAAAAATATATGATTAGACTAATTTAATAAGCTTTTAGATAATTAGAGAATTAATATTAGTAAAAATAGCTAGATTATAGATTAAATAAGATTAGAATAGCTTAAAACCTATTTTATTCTCTATATTAATAGTTGTACGGTTAGAAAATATTAAATATTAATTTTTAATGGCTATAGAAGTTATCTAACTATAGAATTTAACTATATATATATTAAGAATAATATTATTCTAATTTATATACTATTTTATTCTTCTTTTTTTTATAGTCTTTTAATATTAATTATTTTGTAGTTTTAAAGTAATAATATAAGTAATATATTAAATAGTAAATAAAATATGGTTTTAATTATATTAATAAAGTCAACTTTTTAAATAATATTTTTATAGACTTATATAGTAGCATATAAAGTTTAAATTATTTAGAATAGCTTTATAGCTACTAGATTAGTGCTTTTTAATCTAGATTAAGTTATTTAAAAGTTAAATATTTAATTAAAAATATTAATTTTCTCTCTGAGTTAATTAAGTAATATATAATTATTTTATTTATAAGTATCTTAAAATATATATTAATTTATATGCTAGTTAAATATAATAAAAAAATATATAAATAAGTATATAGGAAGCCTAAATCTAATAATTAATTAAGTAATAATATAGATATTAAAAATTTATAAAATAACTATAAATAATCTTTTACTTATATAAAAAGAAATAAGTGATCTTTAAATAGTATATAAAAAAGAGAAGTAAAAATATTAAAGATCTAAAAAATAAATATCTATTAAATAAGGAATTATTAGAGAAGAAACTCAAGCACTTATATAAAATTAGGTTAAAGCATCTTAAATAGTTACTACTACTCCAATTAAGCTAGAGCTCCTAGCTTTTTAACCACTCATATACTGCTAATATCACTATAGTAGTTATAATATTATAGAGCATAGAATAAACTAATATTCTAATTATACTAGTAGTTAATTTTTTGTATAAGAATTGTATATGGTTTTGAAAATAGGATTTGAAATCAATATAGGGTGCTATTCCGGAAAGATGTGGCCGGATTGCTTACGTGGCCGGGCCGCTTACCGATTACGTTACGGGGGCCTTGTACCGGCTTTCCATAGGTATATCCGATCTGGAGCCCAATTGAGTCGAAATGTTATACATTATTTTCAATCGCCTTCTGGATCCGATCTCGCAGCTCGCTATCCTTTCCTGTTTGTTGGGGATTTGTCAGGTCTATAGACTCACTTACAGATAATAACCTCAAAAGCACTTTCTGGTTTTCAGTGCGTTGGATAGCGTTGGCTATTGCGACGGATCGCTGTTCGGACTCGTACGTATTGAGCAAGCAGTCTAGTGCCTGGTGAGATAGTATCTCACGTATTTTTCATACCAGATTGTGCGCATCGCCAATTCTAGTGTTCACACCAAGACCTCCAGTTGGTGGGAATGCGTTCGGATATATAGGTGACGGCTAATGGTTGGCCACTCGTGGGAAAGTACTCCATATGGTTATTGACAGCACTCTGTACGGCGGGACTTCGCCAATAGCCTTCTAATTAATGATATATTAGCGATGAGTTAAAGCAAGCGAAATCAAAAATTGCTAGAATTACCCGATCGATCAAATCCCGACAATATTGCTCATCAAATTGAATGGGATTGGTTTCCTCGGGACCATATTTGAAGATAAATACCCAACTTGAGCGCCTCTCATGGATGACAATGAAGCCAGTACCAGTTGGTGAGATTATAAACCACAACATTCCAGGAGGTAGATGGGAAAGGTCCGCATTGAAGTGCACGGAGACATGATGTATAGGCTTGTTTGCCTGAGTTGGCAAAGGTGAAAAGGGGATCTTGATTTTCTCGCGTGACCAAGAACGCAAAATGCGACATTATCACTAACTACTGTCAACTCGGTGTTGTCTAGCCTGTTGATAATCGAAGACTGCGGTTTGTTATGGGCCTTAACTATGCTCCGCTACTCAAGTTGCTTTTAAATTGTGAGCATGTATTGAGTTGCCGCGGCATCAAGGAGGTATTTCTGCAAGTATATTGCGGGACGTTGAATAGAGGCTCTGGTGTGATCCTTTTGTACTCTTACCTTGCCGTTCGTCGGGCAGCCCTAATTGCCGGCCCGCCATCGATATAGCAAAGTGCACGTCTGCAGCATCCTCCGGCGTAGAGCCCAAGCTACGCAGGCGACCCGTATGCAAGGATGACTGTCAGAAGATCTCCAGCGAGCGGGGATTGATGGCGTGCACCTTAGGCTGGGTGAGGTAGTTTATATGGCGGTCAATGTCGAAGCTTTTGATTCCATATCTGGCCAACAGTAATGCAGTGGTTAAGCCAGTCGGGCCTGCGCCGACAAACAGAACGGTTGTTTCGGTATGTCCAACAGACACTGCCGTTTTGAGGTCGTGTGTGCAGCTTCCTTGTGACAATGTAAAGCAGAGTTGGGCAATATTGAATGCGTTTTTGTTGTTGGATCCCACAGCATGGCATGGGTTTCCATGGAGCGTAATTCAACACAGACTCCATGGATGCGCTGAGAGTTTTTTAGTATCCTCCAGGGATTGTTGTGGACATGTTCAATCAATGTAGGCTACCAGACGCTCCATAATCGGGAGCAGGTTCCGGGGGAAAAAGACTCTAATTCTGCTGGAGCCTCTACCTTTGCTCCGAAGCAATACCCCTACGCGAAAATACAGACGACCCAATCATGAATGATATTGTATACTGCTGTAAGTATGACACAGGGCATCCGATTGAATGCCCGTTTTCCATCTCCGATACTGCAGCTCAATAATTGAGTTTGGGGAAATTGAGGTAAACTAGGTTTTCAAGTAAATCGGGGAGCACATTTTGCGTTTCAGAGACTTAAATTTCATTGCTGGTCGCAGGATTGCAGTCCATGCAAGTTCTAGGGGAACGAACCACTTGAACGCTTGAAGTACAAGAGACATCTAGGATGAGATCGCTGTGGAGAGCATTCCAAAGAGAGCCCAGTCATAGCGTGTCAGTCAAAACCGAGTATTTAGAGTTGATCTGGATTGGATACGAACACAAAAGGGGTGGTTAAGAAATCAGCCAGTCCTCATCCGTTAATATTACTCTCGTAGATGGCATAGAGGGGTTTGAAATAGTGATGCCCCTACCTGAAATACCCGGATGCCTGCATATACTCAAGTAGATGAAATTACAAAACGGAGGCTGTTGATTATGTTATGTGGCAACAAAAAACGGAGACATCGTTTCCATGAAAGAGGCTCCAAGAAGCTGACTGGAATGCTCGTTTCAGGATTCAGATTGAAGTATTATTATTGGGTTTATAGGTTCAATGTTATAGCCTGCCGTCTATTTCGTTTCAAAACGTGAAAGTAGTCCAAAGTACAAGTAAATCCGTCTAGTGGACTGTGCATGACGATCTGTACACAAAAAAAGCACCTCACGTAATTTTCTTGCTTTGTCGCTCAACACCATATTTTGCTTCCAAGGTTTACACACAAGTAACGACCGATGATATTACTATATAGAGCCTCAGTGTGATAATAGAGACCTCCTTTTCCGGCCCCATTATTGAGACGATGCCTATGCTATTACCATAGCCATAGTGGGGGAGGAATGCCAGAACAGGAGACTGAATAGATCTCAACATGAGCAAAACAACGGGTTTGATAGCCCAATTCAATATTACGAGTTTCCTTTTTTCTGCGCCTCATTTATCACGCGTGCATCTGGTACCTTGGGCACCAGATGTCAATATTATGCGTACAGCCAGCCAAAAAAACAGTCAGCATATATGATGGAGAGTTCCTCTCCCTCGGACTTGGCCGTATTTTCTGGCCCGCAGTTTGCTGAATAGTACCGGATTTTTCGTTGTCTGTTTGAGGCCTACATAGGCCATTGCTCCAGCTCGCAGCAAGATGTTTGATTTACCTTTCTTATCTGTGATTGAGTCTATCAAGAGATCCGAGATGCTTCTGGATTCATCTGATGCTTTTATTTCAGATAACTGCAATTATGCATCACTTCGGGACAGATCACCAGGACGGGGATTAATGGGTGACTGCTTCTTGTGCGCCGTATACACACTAGCCTTTCTTGTTTGGCTATGACAAACCCCAGGCCAAATACTGAAAGTCCCACAAACAAAATAAGATTTCCCAGTCCAGTCGCAAAGCCCACAAAGGAGATACATGCGGAGCAAATATGGATGAATGAATTTTATGCCTTTCTTCCAAGTGCTTCGTGTAATTCCAGGTCAGGATTCGGGACTGTGGAACGGGCCCGTGTCGTCTTTCTCGAGGAGGAAGTGATCAACTACTCACCGAGTGTCAGACCGTAGCTAACTCCTGGAATAGACTTTAGCCTAATGCGGCAACCTCTGCCAGTGCATTATCATATAGATTCATCGTAGGTCCAATTTCCACATTCTAAGCATTAGAGCCGTTATTTCAAAACCAGAACATTTCTTCGCCAATGTCCCAATCCGCTGTTGAACCAACGGGTCTATCAACGTCTTGTTTTTCAATATCGGGTAGGGTTGATATTCCCGCGCCAGTAGACCCGAATTGCGCCCCAAATATCTCAAAATTGAAGTCAGACATGACCCAGCTGTTTGAGCTTTCGACCCTTGGTCCAGCCATTTGTGGTGTGACGAGCTGGTTGCTCCTTTCTATACTTTCAGCTAATCCATCAGCTACCGTAATCGAGGTATCGTTGAACATGTTGTACATATAGACCTCTGAACCTTGACTCTTCCCCTCTCCGCCATCAACGATTGACAAATCATTGATGTCGTTAGCATTGTTTGTCGAGTTTCCAATTCCTGATTGTACCCAGCAATGGTCCGGGCCTTGCGTACCGAGGGTATGTGAACGATTTTCTGCACTCGGATCTTGTCCTTCGGTACACTGACCGTGACTGTCATTTCGATCAGTAGCCAGGGTTTGCCGCACAAGCTCGTTGAGCCCTGAGACACAACGCATCATCTTTCCAGACACCCACATGGTACGGCAGTACAGTTCCAAGAATTTAGAAGCCACCAGAATGACAGCCCCGTATCTCCTCTGAAGTCCAGCTTCTCTTGACACCAGGCCGACCATCACCATTGTGCAGCTAGTAATGTAGTGACTAAGGCCAAAGCCGAACTTAACAGCGTCGTCCTTTAGATTTTGATGTGTCATGAGAATTCTCGCTCCAAGGCTTGCACATTGCCTGGTTAACTGGAATTCATACGCTTGCGTGTGAATGAGGGTGCTGGAACTGGGTAAAAGCGACCTCCGGATCAAAAATCGGAGGTATGTACAACACTGCGTGGATATTAGCAATGTGTACGAGGCACGGCTCCCGTATCCATGAAGTACCTACAGTCGATAGTATCAAGGCTTGTTTAACCTGCCACCGTGGACTGTGGCCGAACTGGCCATTGTTGAGCGTTGAGGCATGGACCATAAGACTATTGGGAGCGGTTTGTACTAGTTTATCGAGGACCGTATCCACATATTTGACCATGACAGGGTTAGACGTGTTCGATGCTTTAATGCCATATAAAGCCTCCCAGGTCTTGCCTGCCACACGAGAATATTGGGTCATGATGGCGACGAACGGAATAGGCGAAGGGGACCCGACTCTGGCAATCTCGGAGGCAATTTCATGCTGCAATTCCGCCATGGTATTATTTCTGGTCTCAAAGCGAGTCATACAACCATCGCTGAGATCAACTGGTAGTGAGGCATCGACGTTGCCGTCTTGGATGAGGTATGGCTTTCCAGACTCAATAGCTATCCATCGGTCTATTATGTAAATGACCCACCACACACGACAGTATAACTGGTTGTAAAAGAAAGGAACACTGTCGAGAAAGCTCTGACGATGTATTCCTATACTGTACGCAAGTGAAACGGCATGTGCGTGGAATCGTGAAGCTTGCTGGATTGCATCGAGGCGGAATAGGTAGATGACCTAAAGAGTGTGAGCATGTTTAGTTGCTAAACAATTCCACTGGACCCATGTGATTGATTTACCCTTAGAATCAAGACTTGCAAAGTGGACAAAGACTTTGAAGTCGCATTAGGAGTGTCGAATATGTCATCAATGAGGCTTATCCCGATATTATAGAAAATCCAGCCGGAGGACTGAATGCCTCCAGGATCAGTGAGACTTGACGAAACGCTGCATCGCCCAAGGGCTAGACAGAAGCATACTAGGGCAACGGAAACCCGTGCTTGCTCTCGCTCCAATGAGCCTGTGCTCGACCAGGGCGTCCAGGACTGCCACATCACATTGAAGGTTGTCCATACTGTTGGCGGATGTATGATAGGATAGAGAGGATGAATATCGTCCATGTAGGCCTTTAGGTAGTATCTAGCTTGTTGTTCATCGATGGTGACGCCATGTTGCATAAAGGTGCCCGCAAACCACCCCCGAGCTGTTCGAACACTCGTATCTTTCGGCGACATTGTTGGAACGTGGAGGGAGGATCCTAGCGAGGTATTCTCTGCACGCCTTACGGACGAGGCAGTGCTAAATAAGTCCCACTTCTCATTGTCAAACACTAAATTCAAGGATTTTTCTCCAGCAAAAGTCTGCCCTTCCGTCTCTAAAGCGTTCTGCAGATTGGCCAACAAGGGATAAAGATGTTCATTAGCAGCCCCGTGATTGAGTGGCAGCTGGCTTGGGTCGCATTCAAACTGCCGCATGATCAGCAATCGACGCTCGAGTGCATCCAGGCGAGTGAGTATATTGTGATCGATAGATCTACAAGTTTTATAGAGAGTTAGTCAGTGTAATGAACCCAGGGCCAAGAAGCCCGGCACAGTGTTCTCACTTGTCAGCGGAGCCGGAATGGAGAATGACTCCGGAATTGACTTGGCTCCCATGAAATGGACTCGAGTTTCGTCGAACCTGTTGTACACCTTCTCGTAGCCGGGATGGAGTACAAGGAAGTTGTTTCATCAAGCATTGGTGGCATGGTTTTCCGCCCTCGCACTTGATATGATATGTCAGTCTTGAAAAGTGAACGTCTTAGGATGAGGGCGTAGGCGAAATGACCTTTATCTTACGCTGCTGGCACGAGGGACTATAGTAAATAACCCAATCAACGGCACTATCCAATTTTAATTGACACTAGGAATTTGACTTACCAAGCTCTAGGTGTATATTTTCCTCTTTTTGCCTTTTTTGCAGGTCTTTCCGACTGTGCAGAGCCGGCTCTACCGGTCGTAGGAGTAACGACCTCACTTTCCTGTCTTCCGTTGCTACCATTCCTGTAACTTTGTGCCGAGGCAGCGAGTGTTTTCTGGCCGTTGGAGGTGCCTAGGTCGCTACTTTCGTTTTCTTGGTTATCCAACGGCAGCATGATATCGGCGTTCAACTCAGGCGCCAAAAAAGTTCTGTCAAGCGCAGAGCAGATAGTCGTCAAAGATAGTGTTACCGCAAGCCAATAAAAAATGGGGCTGACCTACAAATGGAGGGAAATAACGCATAAGAGAGGTTGAGGATTAAAAAAATGGATAAGAACAGCAGATTGCTTGAAACCAAAGACCGCGCTTTTCGGCCCGATGCGGTTTTAGGTACGACCTCTTCAGTCCCATGGGGAAAGAGGGAATCCGTTGCAACTGTTGCTAAAGCATAGGCCCACCTCCCCCGGAAAGCATACATTGATTTAACTTAACCACCACGCTGCTCAAATTTTAAATTATGTCAGCGTCCGGGCTAGGGATAGATTCTTGTTACCTCTATCTAAAGTACTCAAAAAAAGATACAAAGACTTGGCATAAGAATAAATGCCTAGAAGGACAAAAATATAACTTTCGGACTTGCGTGTATAATGTAGGCGGGATGTGTTCGAGAAGTATTTTGAAATCCACATAGGTAGCAAACAACCAAAATAAACCACAGACGTAATATCGGGTTCGGAAAAGGCTAACGACATCAACTCCATCTGGGCAGGCACCTGTAGCAGATTTCATATGGATAGCTAACTCCATACCCTGTCAGAGGGCTTCCTACTATAACAGAGGAGGGATGCAATCTGGAAGAAATAGTGTAAAGCCTTTAATTGAGTAGTATTGATGTTTCAAATTAAATCAAGCTTCATAAAGGTCCATGTTACATATCTTAAGGGATTAAAGAGTAGTTGCGAAAGTCTTTTATGGCATAGAAAACTGCATGACTCTGTCTAGATTCGATATAGTCGCGAGGTGACCCAATACAAGCATTTACTGACCAGGTGGCTACAATCAGGTAACAATCCTCCCCGTAACACGAAGCTAATCATTAAGTGTAGATCGATCGACCGTGGGAGCGTCAACGTGTGTCGTGAATTGCGATTTCTGATTCCTGAGGAAACAAGACGCTAAGATATCAGAGTTAGCCTTGATTACAAAATATCGCCATAATACTAACCCACAAGCCCAACGCCAGCAAATGCGGCAGCACAGATCCACACGTTCCGAAAAGCGAGGACATATGTCTCGTCTTCCGCTGCACTCGCTGCCCTTAGTATTTCTGGATTTGTATTTGGGACTTGCCGTAGAGCCTCGGAGCTCCCAGATGATAACGCTGTGACCAGATCACTCAAATCCTGTCGTGGAAACCCTAGAGGCAAGACTGCGGCAGCGATCTTGGGCACCAAGTTACGGGACAAGGCTTGATTGTAAAGGGCATTATTCACTGCAACACCAGTTGCCCCTCCAAGACTTCTTGCCGAGATAATAATTCCTGTACTCACGGAAATCATGTCCTTTGGGGTACTCATTTGTGCCGCTACAGCAAGCTCCGTGAGGAGGCATCCAAGGCCCATTCCACACAAAACGGGGTATCCCCAGAAAACGAGAGGAGATGTGCTTGTCTTGACAGATGCCATGAGACAATTGAAGATTATGAAGATGATGAACCCAAAAATCACCGGCTCACGGAATCTCTTTGTCCACGCTGTATAAAAACCAGCTACGAATGCAAACATATTTGTTGCAACAAACTGAATGCAGAAACGAAGACAAGCCTCAAAGAGATTTTTTTGCGTTAAAACTTGTATCTCGCGAGTGAAGTAGCTGTTCGTAGTGAAATAGGCCACTCCCTCGACAAAAGTCGCAATGATGGATATCGCAAAGTTCCTGTTGCTGAAAAGCTTGTGGTTCATAATACCATCAGTCTTAAATCGCCATTCATATGTCGCAAAAAGCAGATATAGCACTATGCTGACTGCGAATGGCGCGACAACATGCGCATTGGACCAAGAGTAGGGGTTGTCGGAATACTCCAGTGCTACACAGAACGTGACAAGCGCTGCGGTGAGGATAGATGTGCCAGTCCAATCTAGCGAGTTCATTTTCTGCTTTCTGGACAAGCTTCTCTCAAGTTGACGGGGGGGGGGCCTATATCCGACGGCCACGCCGACAAGAGCGATGAAATAAAGCCCGGCAACAATATACCAGTAAATGCGAAAATTCGCGGCATTGTTATCTCTCAACAAGGAACCGGCGATGAGGATGCCGACAATACCTCCCAATCCAGCAACAAAGTTTGTGAATGCCTGCGCCAGAGATCGAGATCGGCGTGGGAGTATTTCGGAAGGGATTGCGTACGAAATAGACTGGTTCCCAAAGGAAATGCCTAAGACGCAAAACCCAGCGATCAAAGTGCGTATGTTGTCCGAACGGGAAATAATCAGTGCTCCAGCAATACCGCCAAGATTTGTGAGAATTACGGGCCACCGTCTCCCCCAATAGTCTGCAACTTGGCTGACAAGGGGAGTTAGGGCCAGAGTAAGTATGGTAATGATCGCACTCAACCACGCGGCCTTCGATTCGTCCCCAAGGTATTGCGTAGTCTGTGCGGCGAGGATTCCAGATCCAACAAGTCCGCTAATCTGGGCGAACATTGAGACATTGATAGCCTGTGAAATATCAACCAAAAGTGATCTAGACATAAACCGAGCTATATAGGATTTACAATCAATGCGGCAATTGTCCTTGGCCAATGGACTTGTATAGCCGCTTCTTGGCCGACCGAATCGGCCGCGGTTTCCACCTCCTCAGCTTGTGGTTTGTCTGAGTTCATAGTTTCGTGCTGCGATGAGAAGCAGTCGCATGGCTAGACACGAATATTTCCATATACCGACTGCAGTGCATGTTTTTATAGTCGTAAAAAGGAGTGGTGGGCCGCCTTCATGGGACCAGTGTCTCAGGTAGTCTGTGGGGAAATCCGGGGAAACGACCCTTCCATGGATGATGATTGCGCATGCGGTCAGGACTCATGCGGCTAGTGGTGTTAGGTATGGTAGCCTGTGGCCCTAATTCCGAGAGATTGCTTTTTCCTCTAGATTGTCTCTATTCTTGTGTGTAGCTACTGGCCAAGTTGGCTTACCCGTAGAAAAAGTACTTAGGGAAAAAATGTGAACAGCATCATCTCATCGAATTATGTGTAGGAATGACTGGAAGGGGCAAGTAGAGGATAATTTCTGTTAAGATTTCAGAGGAAGAGCACGGTTGCCGAGGATTGTGAGCAGTGGTAGATATATCAGTTGTACGTTCCCCTTTGGGGATTAATAGATTCTCGATAGAGCGTTTTCAACGTTCTTATTCTCTCTATCGGCAGTGTCTTCTCTAACTAGGAAACTAACTCAGGAGCAAGGCCTTGTATCCTAAGACGGATAAATATCGGTCCGAATCACATGACCTTTACAATTTCAACGAGCTTCGATCGGTTGTGTATGTCCACGGAGCATCCCAAAGTCCTCTCCCCCATAGCAAGTAGGTCAAACAAGGCAAACCTTAATGTACCAAAAACTCGGACATGACTCAAACACTCTCAAGGCACTTAGTCTCGACTACTCCATCGATAACCTCCTACATATTCGTGGGTGGTTTACCCACCACGCTATTTCACGGCTCCATTAGAAGTTTTAGCACGTCCAAGTATCCTCCTTAAAGCGGCTTCTAAAATCTCATAATGCGATTTAAGCGGTGTGTCAAGGCTTCGCCAAGCAATGTAACGATCCGGCCGAACGAGTAGAGCACCCCGCCCAGTAATCTCCTGACGGGCTTGCCATTCACCGTAGACATCATCGTACTCACACTGCGCTCCAATCATGTAAACCGGTAAGTCTATTCCGATTTCTTGACTCACTTTATTAGCAGCTGTGGTCCAATCCTTCCCTGCGACGCCGACTGCAAGTCCAAAGCGACCTTTTCCAACAATATCCAAGGTAGATATGAGTCGCTTTTCATATTGGACCCAGGCATGTGGCATGAAGCAACCTGGATGGGTGGAAGGCTCGTAACAGAGAATTGGATCGCGGGTGAGCTTTGGAAATGGAGTGCCATCTTCAAGCAAAGCACACGATCGCTGGTAACGGTGACCCAAGTGCAAACCGAGGGCGTTGGAGCGTTGATGCTGAAGATAAACGGCTTCTCTGAGTCCAGCTAGGCGACGTTCCCCTTCCACTGTTGCTGAGAAGAGTTGCTCAAGTGATTTGTATCCATCCTCCTTGGACTGATTCCGTTCAAAACCGAGAGCCTTTGGTACCCGAATCATATTGTGAAGAGTTCGAATGGCATGTTCGACAATTTGCTGCCCCACAGGTTGCCGCTCTTGATGGTAGCTGTCAAGGAGCGAATCGCCAGCCTTGCCAGACAAGACCAGAGCCAGTTTCCAGGCTAGGTTATAGGCATCTTGAACACAGGTATTGAGACCTAGCCCACTGGAAGGAGGATGTCGGTGAGCGGCATCCCCAGCAAGAAACACATTCCCTCGGCGATATTCAGTGGCGATAATATTGTTGACTTTCCAACGGCTCACGTCTTTGATTTTCAAATCTATATCCGGGAGACCCAATACCGATCGGATACGATCAGTAATTGCAGCGTCGGAAGTATCTGGTTCTCCTTCAGTAGGATCGTATTGCCAATTCAACATCCACTCGTTGAATGGCTTGACCGTGATGAGCGTGCCAGAGCCAACCCAGGAATCACTGCCGGGCTGCAACATCCAATACATTGATGACGGGCGATAGGCAGTATATTCCGCCAAGTCTACCTTGATCCAGGCGCTAATCATGGAGATCAACTCGGGTTGGCCCCGGAATCCAAAGTCCAGTTGCTGAGCTACTAGAGAGCGACCACCATCTGCGCCGACAGCATATCGGGAACGAACAATACATTCCTCTCCTGTGTCTCGTTTGCGGATTCGGGAAACCACTCGGTCAGCCTGTTGCTCGATATGCACCAATTCATGGTAGAAGCGCACATCAGCTCCTCGTTCCCGAGCGCACTCCAACAACACAGGTTCCAAAACATGCTGGGGCGAATTGGTCATTTCACATGGACTTGCTTCTTGGAAGTCGGTAAGCTGGTGCGGACCACCACCGTAACATCGATAGCGGGCAATTTCAAGTCCACGAAGCCCAGTGCACATGACACCGTTGCCCAGGCTAGGCAATGGTACTGAAACCTCCTTGAGTCGATCCTCAATTTTGAGATCACGAAAAATCTCCATGGTTCGCTGGTTCGTAGTGTGTGCTCGGGGTGACGGCGCGGTTCCACGATGCCGCGAAATGGCGAGAGCTGTAACGTTCAAGTCGCCAAGCAACAATGCGAGACTTAGTCCAGTTACCCCTGCACCCACAACCAGAACATCTACCTCTACCTCATGTGGCTCAGCACTATATGGTCCCCAATGTTAGCAATTCTCGTTAAAGTAAGATTCCCAAGTTAGCCTACTCTGACGGCGAGGACATGTTGAGAAGCGTCACCCTTTTCTTGAACTTGAAGGTGTCTATTTATTAAGTTGCGCAGCCTCGTCTCAAGATTTGCCATTCATTCAGGAGCCTAAATTTAAAATACAGCAATCCGTGCCCACAGGCAACTTCATATGAGGAAATTGCTAAGAATACAATCGTAGCAAGTTGCCCGGAAGGAAAAATAAATTCATTCAAAAATTTGACGGGATTTCGGAACGAGTTTAGGCACCCCGGAACGGAATTATGCCAATTGAGCGCCTATATCCGACGTCGTTCTAATTTCTGTTTACAAAGGCCCTCAGATGACTCTTTTTCACTTGGCTGGTAAGCTCCGATACACTCGGAATTATACACTTCAGCATTCCCCGCCCCCTCCCTCCATGGGTCAATGTACCGTTTTAGTCTTTCCCCCCTCTTTTTTTCTAAAAAAAAATCTCTCTTCAGTCGTTCGATACAAGGATAGCTCTCTTCGTAGTTATGGCTTGCCGAGTAACACAGACTTGGATGGATGGAAACGGTCTAAACGCAATTTTAACTGCGTACGCCCTCTTCTATTTCTACGTTACAAATGCTCACGTTTCTTAACCTTGCTACGTCGCAAACAGACGTAGGTCAAGTGATGAATTTAATCAGTCTCATCCAATGCGCTACATACATTTATGTCTCTGGGAGTACTGAAACGATCTTCCGCGAGAGATTTGACAATTCTCTTCGCAGAATGGAAGCAGTGACAAACACAATCTATTCCAATGGAAGATCGGAGAACACCAGCCTGTTCTTGAGACTACCAATTCCACTGATTGTTACTCGCACAACATCGTTGTGTTTGAGCCACAAGGGATCTGCCATTCCTCCAGCGACACCGTGCGGTGTTCCTGTCATGATAGTTGTACCCGCAGACAAAGTAGTCCCGCGTGAGAGATGGGCAACAATCTGACGTGGGTTGAAGATCATGTCATCAGTCAGACTATTTTGTCTTTCCTCTCCATTCACTGTAGTAGTCAATCGTAATTTTGAAATATCCGTCTTATCGGCTGCTCTTATGGTGGGCCCAATTGGCGCAAAACTGTCAAACCCCTTGGCGTAGCAGTACTGTCCTCCGGAGTGCGGAGATCGCTGCCAGTATCGGGAAGAAAGGTCATTTCCTGCGGTGTATCCGAGAATATAGTCATCTGCCTCGCTCTCTGAAATATTCTTTCCAGTTTTCTTTATAACTATGCCAAGCTCTCCCTGATTTTAAGGATGGGTTAGTTAAATCCGCACAATGTCATTCAGTAAAATAATGAGAGAAGTAGAATATAGAGTTCAATCTGTGTACAGACAGGATCAGACACACCTCATAATCCAGAAACTTGGCATGTGATGGAACTATGATATCGTTGAATGGCCCGGTCACAGAACCTTGAGAGAAAGGACGAATATTAGCTATCCACATTGGGCAGACGATATTGTGTTTTGAAATCATACCTGGCGGCTTAATGAAAAGCACTGGACTGGGTGGAATTGGAAGCTAAGATGGCGCCATTAAGAGGTCAACAACTCTAGTTCTTAAAAGAGAGAGGAGGTCATGGAGAATAGGCGTTCCCTAGATATGGACAAGGGGGTATTTATGGGGATCAACAAACATTGGCTTCGGCAGCATGTTTGGCGTAGTTCAGCCCTACGCACCAGACAATTGGAACGTTTTCCACTGGACAAAGAACCTGAAGGTTTTGATTATTAGCGCACAGTTAGTTTCTAAATGAGATGCCTTTCTTACTTCATGTACAACTGCAGTTTGGCCTTTGGGGATGACACCCCCTTGAAGAGGATGACCATCGAGAACAGCCACATCTGCGTTTATCAGACTGTCAAGCTGCTCTTCTCGGACGTCTCCATAATGGATTAGTCCTTTCTCATCTTTAAATCGAATAAGATTCGTGAAAGCCATTGGGTTTTAGAACGTGTTATGTCAGCAAGTTCAAATCAAATATTGTCAATGCTTTGCTCTCGGACTTATCGAGAGTTATAAGACGTCCAAGGTTTATATGTTGAATGCATTGCATCTCCTCGCTAGCCAACAATGCCGCGGCCGAACCATCCGCATTGAAAGATTCGAGTCGAAATTCGGCAAAATTCCGAAATCCCGTAAACGTCGGGAATTGGTGTCAGTTTGAGTACTAATCTCCCCTTTTGATACAATCTTTCCTGATAAAGGGTCACACTTATATGAAGTTTTTTCTAGTGGTCCCGGTTCTGTCCTCCTCGGTCAGGGGCTAGATAAACTTGAACCCACTAACAATTAATAGAAATCTCAAATATAAATCAATATACAACTGATTCATGTACCTAATTGTAAATAATACTTTATATCATACTTTATCACTACATATGTACTCATTCAACATCCAATTCCATGTCGTACCTCCATGTCTGCCTATTCGTGTAGGGGGTTGCCGGGCCTTAAGTTTATATGCATAATGGATGACCACTTTGTGGCTAATCTCAATCAAACCGGCAAGGCTTCCAAGGTTCCAGTTCCTCGCAAGCTCAAGCAATGATATCTGGAACAGTTCCCTTCTTTCGCTAAGAAATTCACAGAGTTCTTTGATATGAGCGTTCTCCAGAGAATTTGATTCAGATTAACCCGTTGTACCTATCCGGGTTCACTTTCGTACTGCAAATTTTCGCTGACATGTCTACTCATTCAGGCTCGCAACTACTTGGCGAACACAATCATCAACGTCAGGTAAGTTGGTAAGGGGGCTTCCAGCCCAGTCCGCGATCTTCGCGACAACACGTAAGATTTCTTTCACAGTATCAACTCGATTTCCAATGCCAAGGGTAGCCTTGATGTGACTTCTTGTCTGTCGCACTGCTCCAAGCCCAGTAATCGCAGATAATAATATCAAATGTGCCTCATTTACTGTAAACACTTCCTCGCAAGACTTTGAGATAAGATAACCCCACGTGAAGGAGGTAGAACAAGCAACTGCATGCAGTAGTTAACATGATAGATCTTCGAATTTACTTCACTTCTCGAGAACTTACATAGTTCAGTGAAATAGCGATCCATAAGTCCGAAAATAACAGAATTCCCCACTCTGGAGTATATGCGCTGGCGAAGCTCCTTTCCTTTATTGAGGTCTTCTTCTGTCATGATCGGAGAGCGCAACGTTTGAAATGAGGCAAATTCTGAACCTTTTCGTTCAACGACACCAATCATGCCATAACAAGCAGGTATGCACTTTGGCATTCCGAGGAACGGATAAACAATTGTTATGGCCTCCCTAATCCGAAGAAACTCTTCTTTGGACTGCTCTGGAGTGTAGCCCTTCGATATGTAGTCAAAAAGCTTGCCAACAACGTCTGCGCGATTAACAGAACAGCAGGCGACGGACTTTACTATCCGTGTCAGCCGTTTGTTAGCAGCGGAATTGAAAGATAGAATGACATACGATGATTGTAGGTGCGATCTTTGCAAGTTTTGGATCAGAAGCGGACAGTTCACTCGTCAAGCCGAGGAAAAAGCCACTATCAAAACAGGGGGATCCTGGTTTAAGATTGGTTGACACATAGGTTGCGTCCCAGGAAGCCATCTTGTCGTCCTTCGACCAATCGCACATTTTGGAGTTTGGTGGAACTAAAAATATTCTGGTGAATGAATAATCCAGAGAGCTGAGCATATTTTTTCGGAAATAAAGCATCATCAAGAGATGTCTGGGGCATTTATGCTGCGGACGACTGGGACTCTTCCCCCAATTTCCGAAATCCCGTCGCTGGTTCCGGAAGTCTTCAGTTACAGTCTCCCCGGGTTGAGTCGTATTTAAGGGCTAATTTTTGCGCATGTGCCCTAGGCTCATTCCAACTTATCACAATCATCGGATTATTTTCAAATTCTCTCCTTTCGCAGAATTGCATGCTAGTCAGGCCTTGAACGCGTCAATATGGACTTTCGCCAGTACGTTCCACCGGAGTATATACCAAGAAGCAGAGAGTTGACGGCATGTGATGCCTATCAATGGGCAGAGAACCGCTGTAGGGAGCCGTTCTTCATAAAGTGGAGAGAAAGCTGGTTTAACAGCTTGAAGGAGCCTTTCAAAGGCATAACGACAGATGGCAACGTTCTATCCGGCCTGTTCAATCTTGCTGCCGAAGACCGCGATGACGGAGCCCCAGTTGACGCTATGGTCCAAGCTGCTGATGCACTCATTCAAATGGCCTCCGAATCACAGCGCGACTCCCTTCTTCATGGGATCGAAGCGCCAGAATGGCGATCATGGATGAACCCTGAAATCTATATGTTTCATCATGGTATCCGACTCGAGGAAGTTAGCGACGGAATCGTAGCGGGCGTGCACAATTTACTACGCGCTAGCCTATCTCCAGATGGTTACAAGAAGGTACGGGGTTGTATGGTGGTTAATAAGTTCCTCGGCCAGATAACAAATGGCAAGAAGGTGCTGAATGAAAAATCCTACAACTTTCTTCTGTTTGGACAACCATCAAAGACGGAACCTTGGGGTTGGCAAATCTACGGTCACCATTTATGCATGAACTGCTTCGTCATTCGCTCACAAATGGTCATATCACCAGTTTTTATGGGTGCGGAGCCTAATATCATTGATGAAGGACCTGAAAAGGGCTTGGTCCTCTTCAGCGATCAGGAATTGACGGCAATTGCGCTCGTGGAATCCTTTGATGATCATACCCGTCAGCAGGTCATCATTTATAGTCAACTTTCGGGTCCCGAAATTCCAAGTTCACGTTATCATGCCGCTGATCAGCGCCATCTGGGCGGTGCGTTTCAAGACAATCGTGTCGTGCCTTATGAAGGGTATCTGGTGGAAAAAATGACAGCGCACCAGCAAGGTCTAGTCCGTCGTTTGATCTATCTGGATCTCAATTACCTACCAGAGAAGGTCCTTGAAAGGCGTCTTGCGGAAATTTCTAACCACTGGGAGGAGACTTACTTGTGTTGTATCGGAACCGTTCAAGAGGGTGCTGCATTCTATTACAAAATCCATTCTCCTGTTGTTATGTTAGAATTTGACCATCATTCAGGTGTATTCTTGAACAACAAGGTGCCTCTACCATTCCACATCCATACTCTTGTCAGGACACCAAATGGCAACGACTATGGCAAAGAGATTCTTAAGCAATGGCAAGATAATCATCGGAAATAGATTGATATCCGTGTTTGACTTGAGTTGCCCAATTTTTCATGTTCCAATTTTAGAAAGCATACAGCAAGAATTACTTCCAATATTGCGGCTTCTTTCCTGAGCAGCAACAGCCTCACATCACAACCAGGTATGCTCTCGCGTAGTTATTTCTTCTTCTTGGATATAAGGCATGCCACGAGCCCGCCTGCGGCTATTTCGATGCTGCATTTCTGTCAATGAGGGCTACATCTCAGTTTTCAGACCACAGGTACCCGGTGCGGACCAGAATATCTTGCTCGGCTCCATTCATTGCCTTTGTACCAATGGTTGAAATAGAAGCCCTACTTGCACAGAACCTGGTATTGGGCATAGAACTGGCCTTGATCGAGACATGGAATGATAAATTACTGCTCGGACGTGGATTATAACTAGTGACTCATTTTCGTTTTATTTTGTATGGTGATTTGGTGACACTCAATTAAAGGATCAAGACCAGGGACTAAGTACATAAATTTCTCAAAACAACAAAGCAGAGCATTGAGACGGACACACCCACGAATGGCAATCCCTTCAGGTAATTCCCACCTTCGAAACCGCACGTTCGTCACGGGTTCTACCATTTTCCAAGGTCAATCTGACCAGTGCAAGTCCAATGCTGATAGATAAGCTGCTTCTTCTCTACTTCATCGACAATTGCAACAGCCAAATCTTCGTTGTAGATGCCTCCTTCGATGCCTGCATGTGCTGGCTCGCCCGGCGTGTCTACATAAAGGTCGTACTCTCCGGTCCTGACACCTACACGGACTTGGTTAGTCATATGTTGATTCCACGAATGCTAACCACGGGTTTACTCACCTTGGTCTCTTAACAACCAAGGAGGTGAGAGAAATGACCATTTCTTGATTGTAACGCCTTCCCACAGGTGTAAAGCCACTCGACTCCCCAGGATAAGGCCCTTGACGTCGATTGATGCCATAAACTTCTTTGCACGAGCAAGAAAAAAGTGCGCTAAGGGTCGAAGCGTCCATGAGAACCCTAAGGCAATGGTTATTTTACAATTAAACTTTGGAGTTAATGCTGCGGGAAACCTACAGCCAGGGTGTTCAACGTTGTTCCGCGCCCATTTAAAAAGCTTGATCCAGGTTGAGAATCCCGCTGCATGCTCTGATGAACGTGCAATCATGTAGTCAAGATGTCGATTCGGCCACGCGTACCTAGCCTGAATTAGTAGTTGAGATGACGGTGCAAAAATAGTCATACCAGGCATCGTAGACGAAATTGATTCCATCGGAAAAAAAACTGCCGTCCTTGCGATGCAAGGACCCTGCGCCACCTATGTATTCCCAATGGATTAACATTTATGCATTCTTTTTGAAGTGTAGTAATGATTTTCCATACCGATGACTATAAAGTGACCTTCATGGGTAGACGCCAGAAGTGCAGCTTTGATCTTGCATTGAGTCTCCACACACTCGGAGTAGACTTTACTTATGTCATTCATCGGAGGGCCGAATGCACAAACGATGGCATCGTAGCCAGAAGACAACGCGGTGGTTAAATCCTTGATAGAATTAAAATCGACTGAGCTGGCTTTGTAGTCACCGGGAGTCCGCCATTTCACGGGCGGATTGCGAGAGAGTCCAACCACTGAGTGGCCACGAGACAATAGCTCATCGACGACGCATGATCCGCATTGACCTTTGGGGCCCAGGACGGCGACTTTGAGAGAATTAACAGCAGGAGCCATTTTTGCGACGCGCTCGGGAAAGACAGTATTGAGAAAAATTCTGGACAATTGATGCTGGAGAGTTCGGAACTGTGGAGAGATCGTACTTTTTAATTTGACGTTACCACCGGAAGCGGGTGGGTGCTTCTGGTCTCCGAGAGTCTGTTGAATGTTCCCCGGAAATGTTTGCGCCCCTGAATCCTGCTTGAGATCACCGGGGCCATCATTCGGAGCCCAATTCCGATGTATCAGGATCCACTAGGTACCCCAGGTTTTCGGAGGCGTCAGACTGAGAGGTTATCCAAGTACCGCTAGCACTTTCCGGAGTGTAATACTTCGGGGTGCAGTGTACACAATCCGCATATTCGTACGATTATCTGAAAAGTCATTCGACTCACTCGTTTAATTGCTTGCCATAATTAGTAAGAGCATGTACGGAAATCCGGCGATCTCTTTTAGCGGGTCGAATTAATGTATTACTTCACACGCAAGCGGGATACGCGGCCATAAGCCGCGGCGTCGCCATTCCTAGAAGATAGATACAGGTTTGAAAAAAGGTTTAGGCTGTAACTTCTGTAAATTTGATCAAACTGGATACCTCTTCTTGGTCTTAATAATACATAAGGTCAATTGCCGGCCTCGGTATACTTCATGCTCAATATTAGAGCGTCATGGAAATCCGGTGGTAGGTGCAAATGTATCATTGTCCAGTCAGCACACCTGCTACAGCGTCAAAGTAGAATTATTAAAATGATATCGAACCACTCAATCTATTCTAGTTGGCCTCGCGTGCCTCGCTAGTGTATGATCTTGATATTAATGTGTATGGGCACAGAACTCATCAGGCGTATAAGTTAAATACTCGGCATTTCTTAAGAGGCAACAGCCCGTTGTATAATATCCTCACTTATGGAATTTTAACGCAGAAGTTCGGACACAAATCAAAAGTACTAATTTTGTGAGACTAGTCCAAGTCGACAAATGGTAGTTCAATCCAACTTGCTCGTTCGCCTCCGGTATGGATGACATGGGTGCCGCGGTTGTGGTTCTTGTCGCGCGGCAAGGTATCCATCTCTACATAGCTCATATCCCGACCACTGACAGACAGGCGCAGACCCTCGCCGGCCTCATAAACAATTCCTATAGGCCAAGTGCTGAGCTCCAATGGCACGATTGTACCGGGATTAACCTTATGCTCTTTTGTGTGGGGATGAAACAGCTCGCCAGGTGCACACTCACGGCTGGGTTGTATGTCTCTATGGCTTGCCCGTAACATACCAGTTGGGCCTTGGAAGAGCGCCACATTTAGCTTAGGCATTTCACTCAACGCTTTGGACGTGGGAAAATTGACCTGCTCAACGACGGTACCCTGCTTGTTAAGCTTTCTAATGATGACGAAGACGTCCATGTCATCGTGCTCTTTGCATTGCATGTAGAGCCGAACGGTGGGGTACCCAACCAGGGTAGTTGGCGAAGAGAAGGTAATATCGAAGTGTACTTCCGCATTCTTGTCGGCTCGGTAAGAGCAGGCTGCCGGTTCTTTGGGGATGTTTATTGTGGCGGCGGAGGATTTCACATCCAAGTAATACTTGCGCCGTACACTATTCGAGGGCGGGTACGAGTCCATAGTCCTATTCAGGATCGGGGGACCGTTCAGCCGTAGCAGAGAGCAGCGGACAGCTGAAGTGGAAGGCCAGTCATTCTTGATACCCTTCAGATAATAGTCAAAGAAACGTGCCAGGTCGGCTTGCTGCTTGACAAGGTCGTACCATTCTTGGTGCGGATGAACACGCAGCCATTTTTCTTTGGACGATATATTGCGATACCCACGAAAGCTGCCGGTTACATGAATCTTGGAAGTGAAGCTCGCGACAACGTAGGCAGGAACCGTAATCTTTGCTAAATCGGGTTTCTTATCATCCCAATACTCGTTCCAAAGTGGGTTGGAGATCGCCATTTGGCCGGCTGCCTCCATCATTCCGCTACCAGGCACCAAGAGAGGGAGGGCGGATGGCATGACATTGCTAGGAATGCCACCACGGCGATGCTGATCTCTATATCCATCATTCTCCCCCTCCCATGGAGCTATGGCGGCTAGGTGAGGGGGGTTACCGGCTGCAATAAACCACTGGGATATGGCTAGCCATGAGTTGCCTGCCATCCCCACCTTGCCATTACACCATGGGAGATTTGCAAGGTATTCGATGGTGTCGTATCCGTCAACCTCTTCCTGCTTGCCCCAGAAGTACAAATCCCCTTCAGATCTCCAAGACCCTCTAATATCAACGTTAACAACGGCATAGCCTCGGGGGACAAAGAAGGCCGGGTCTGGTCCCTCAAAGTCCTCATATCCGCTCAACTCGGATTTTTCTACGCCGACACGGCCAGGCATAGTGGCCAACATTGTGTCCATATTGAGATGCTTGCCGTATGGGCTCCAAACAAGAATAATTGGGCATTTGAATTGCTCATCCACGGGGCGGTAGGCATCGGCGTATATATTAACTCCGTCCCGCAGCGTTATCGTGACGTCAGTTTCGAGTATCATGTCGGCTTCCAGAGGCTTCATCCCTGGCTCTTTGACTGTACCCTTCTTGAGAATCACCTTTGACGGCTTGATCTTTGGCGCGGGTGAGATAGGCAAGACGGGAAAGTAAGGGCCATAAGGAGTTTGCGGCTTAGCCATGATAAATTCAACCCCATCCAAGTTTCTTTTCTTTGTTACGACCCATCTTTTTTGAAATAGGATTGTCATGACAACGAACGTGTTTACTATACCGTCTCGGATCGTGCGGATGATGGACGCCATCTCAAGATCGGCTATAATCGTGTTTCTAGCAATAAACACGGTCTGGCAACAAAGGAGTTGTTATGCTGAAGACAAAATTGACATTCATCGCTCTATTTGAATGACCAGTGCTGACTGATACACAAGTCCCGGGGATAACTAGGGCGTCGACCATTTGTAGTCCGAGCTTCACTTGCCTTGACCCATCGCAAATCGGTGCGCGTCGGCGGGTCTCTGGCTCCTTAAAGAAGGTTTCGAAAGGTGGATTTTTGGTTTTGGAGGCATGCTGCTCAGTGCAAATGCAGCTACCTGCCTAATAAGAATAGCTAGTACGGTGTAATTGTGCACAGACTTCACCGCCCCAACCGGCTCTGCCCTCCCTGGAATTAGACGCGGCATTCCGGGGAAATAAAAGTAAGAATTTTGTGTAAGCGAGATAATGCATTCCGCTTTACTATGTAGGTATTATTCGTATTCGTGCTTACCTTTACTCAAGTTAATCTCGAAATTCGCAATCAATTCAACTCCTAACGTTAATTTTGGGAGAGGCGGCCACTTCGCTTGTGAATTACGTTAACTAGAGGTTATATATATTGTGTGTCTGGGCTACATGAAGCTACCAATAGTAACACTCGTTCCACGGCCTTACAGTAGAAGACTCTATTAGGGAGAGACTGCTCCCGCATCTTGGTCTTACAGCTCAGGATTAGAGAAAGTCACCAACCAAGACTTTCCCTTGATTAGTTCATAGCTAAGCATACTTTCCAGTTTTCGGTCCAAAAGTCTCGAATCTTGTTAAAATAGTACGCACAAGTTCAACCCTTCTTCCACCAGAGAGACTCGAGATGTCCACTTCCCCGCATCCCTTCCCCGCGTGTACTGACAAAAGCGGGCGCCTTTTAGTCAATGCAATTGGTAGGATTGAGAGATCCCTTCTCCGGAAATTCCGTCCCAAATGCCGGGGCTCGGAGTACCAGCGTCACATGTAACAGCTTTTTTGGGATTTGTAGGTGACGGCCCTCTCGTAAATTTTGGCGTTTCATCTATTGGATACCACAAATCTGAGAAGAATCTCTCTTAGTACTGCGAACTGTACAAACCTTAACGACTCAAGTCGTATTTATTATATTGTATTCACAATTGGAACTGCTTAATTATACGTAAAATTATATGAACTCTTATCAAAAACAATACCATATTTTACTAATGAGTTATATAATACAAATAATAACTATTCGACTGCATTGTTGTTAGACATGTATGAGGTGCGGTTCAGTATGGGTCTAGGCCTTTATCTGATAAACCATGCAGGTTGCAGTTAGCCAATCAGAGAACCAAAACCAAATCTAAAAACTATAATCTAGTTTTAAATTCACCTCCAAGGAACTATTTTATTATATTATATAATTATAAATTACTATATCTAATTAGATTAATTTATAGTCTAATTCAGTCTATTAGACATGGCAAAACCCAACCCGGAACCCAAAACCCAACCCGAACCCGCACCTATTGGGTCGGGGCGGGTTCTAAAATCTTGATTACTAAGCGGGTTGGGGCGGATTAGGGTGGGTTATATTTTTAAATAAAGTTAATTTTCTAGCTGAATTTTAATATATATATCTTTTTAATAAAATTTATGATATATATATATTCTATTATTTTATATTTTATATTTTTAATTGAATATATTAAATGGTTATTGAGTTAGTAAAATTCTGGGTTCGGGTCGGGTTTTCAAAAATATCAACCCGAACCTAGCGGGTTGGAAGCCTACCCCCCAAAAACCCGCCCCAACCCGCCCCATTGCCATGTCTAAATTAAAGTAGGCTTTCTTTTTAATTAGTTTATCTTTTTCTTCTTTAGTTAGTATAGTATTCATTTATATAATAATATCATCATCTTTATCCCTAGTTCTTTTTTAGAACATATTAGCGTGCTATCTTGTCTATAGTTAATATTTGTGACACTTGCTCATTCCTAGGACTAGGGCAGCTCTATCGACGTAAAACTAAGCATACAGAAAAGGAAGAGGAAGGAAGATTCTGTGTGAGAGCTCGCTTCAACTCTTTTGTAGCGCGTTGGCTCTTTGTCGGTGCCTAATTAGGAAATTGTGATAACAAAGAGATATTCTCGTCACGGATGGTGGCTAGGGTTTAGGGCTTGACTCAGGCTCGTAAGGTTTACAACCGTCACAATATTAGTAATTTTCTTATTTTATTTATTGAGTATATAGCTATATATTAATCTATAATATAGCTTCTATTATTTTTTTAAATATATCTAGTTATAGTATGATCTATAAGATTTAGTCTTTCATATTATCTTTTAGGTTATTATAAATTTTAAGTTTAAAATATCTTTTTTTTATTTTTTTTTTTTCTCTTATTATTATTTTTTTTTATTTCTTATAATACTAAATACATTATATGAAATAGTAAAGCTGAGTTATATTAATATTAAAATATTAAATATTTAAACATAACCTAGTAAAGATAATAAATATATATCTTAATACTTAATAATAGAGTTAAATAATTTCTTACTTATAGGATTAGATATTATAAATATAATAGATTCTTTAAACTAGAATAAATTTTATTAATTTTATATAGAATATTCTAATAAACTTTTTAAAAAACTGTTAAGATATCTATAGAAGCTATAATTATAGACTAGAATAACTAAAGAATATAATTATAATAAAATAATCTTAAAATAATAAGAATAAATTAATATATTAAAATAGTATATAAAAAATTAATAGAATCTTATAATAGAATTAATATAAGAATATAATAAAATTTAATAATAATTAAAAAATATCTAGAGTTATAAGAAAGTAATACTAGTATTATTTTCTATTATAAAAAAAAGCTCTAAGCTTTCTAATAGAAAATGCTTATTAGATAGAAAGAATTTTAAATTTAAATCTTAACTTATTAATATTAAGAATAAATTAGAGATTAATATAGATTATTATTTAATAGTTCTAATATAAATATAATATATAAAAAGTATATATAAAAAAGAAGTAATAGAATATTTATTTTTTTATTTTTATAAAAACTTACTATAATAATATTATAATATTAAAAATATTATTAAGTATTTAAAAACTATTTATTATAATATTAATTATATTATT
>JAMAGP010000039.1:0-30899 GCA_023626235.1 Talaromyces sp. PYS2902
TGTTCCCCGTTGCAGTCTGCACATCTTGGCCTTATTCCTGGAGGGCAGTTGCGTTGATCATGTTGGCCGCTGCAGTGACCGCATTTTACCTGTTCTTTACATGACCAAGCTAGATGGCCAAACTTCTGGCAGTGGTGGCATCTCTTTAGTTCAACTTTGTAGAGTTCCACACTTCCAATGTATCTTTGTCCAACTAGCAGATCATTATTGATGATTGATTCTGCTGCCTCTGGTGTGTTCAGCCAGATGCCCATAGATGCGGATTTTCCCAGTGGGCTGTCCTTCTTCTTTAGCCATGCAATATCCTCGATTTCAAATCCCTTTTCCGCTGGCCTTTAAGTAGTAATAATGGCTGGTTAGGCGCTTTGGCGCTCTTATAGCAGCTCTATCTGGTGTCCAATTTTATAGCATCCTATAGGCGCGTCCGCGTCAGTGAGCCCCCGTAACTAAGTTCTTACAAGCCCACTATTGCACTATGGTAGCCTATAAGCATGCCCAAGTGTCCCTGACGAGCACGCCGTATAGGGGCGAGATTCGAGCCTGGATTCTTTATGCCTGTCATAACCATTAGTGTTCTATATAGACGTTAAATATAATATCTTCTATTATTATTATTATTAATAAACCGGCCCGGGGCCGCCTCTCTCCCACTCTTTCCCGCATTATGGGATTTGCTACAGTTTTCATAAATGGCTGGATGGCAAATGAAGAGCAATTCAAATATAGATAAACTACTGTCTTGATCTTGAGAGAAGAAACATGTTGGCTATTGCATGACGACTGGTGTTCAGCTGAGTAGCCACTTTCTCTAAATTTTCATTGCAATTGTTTCAGCCGCTTCTCGCGCCTTTTGCTTGTCAAATGGATCCTGTTTGTTGGGAACGATCAACCCCTCAAAAGGCACGACCGCAGAGGTTGAACAAGGCTTCCAATCCGTTACCGCTGCTAAAAGACCAGAAGCGGGTATACTTTTCAAGGAACCGGATAGATATTGTAGTTTTTACGGGAATAAAAACTGACTCGCCAGTTCGCACTACGTTGGAAGAGCCATTGATAACCACATCAATTGCACCATCCAATACCGTATATAGCTGGTGTATCTTTTCAAATGCGAACCGGTATCCAAGGACAGAAGGCTCGTGCAAACTGCTTGATTCGATGCTAGTGATAGCAAATTTGCCATTGCTTTGCTGTGTTGTAATAAATGGCCGGGAGATGACACCTCCTAACAAAAACCTTGGTCCCGTATTGGCACGCAAGAAGTAAGGCTCATTACCATCAGGCAGCTTACTATCGTCTGCCGTCCATTCACCAATTTCGCACGCTACATGGTGAGGGTGTAGATGTACGTCAAACTCATGTTTCAAACGGTGGATATTTGGTACGATGGACTGCGCAAGATCACGCGTGTCAAACTCATCTGTGAGTATACCATCGTACTTATCTGACAGAAACCGGAAAAAATCAATCCAGTTTCCCGGCGTGACGAGCCCAATGGTCTCATTCCATGGGCCAACAAACTGGGGCCGATGAATTACTTTCTACCGGTGGTATGTCAGCCTTTACTGACCACAGGCAAAGTCAAAGTCACATTCAAAAGACGTACCGGAGGAACAGAACAAAAGTCACCTGGCGCCAATACTCTCGCCTGATCCCCAGCCCAAACTTTAACAAAGCCTCTAGTACACATAAAGATGTCATGAGCTTCAATATGATGATGAAAACCTACGGGATCACCCAAGACCCCATCCATGTGGAAGACTGAAAACAATCCATTTGATTCCTTGGCCGAAGTGAGCACTCGAACGACTGAGCGTGTACCCGTAGATTTAGGGTATCACCCTGGTACGCAGGAATGATATAAGCTGAAGATTCACCCAATGGCTCGGACAAACGTGGAACTGACATGATGGATGTTTAAACACAGAAGTCAACTCATGAGATGATGTGAAAGAGTGTACATATATATGTCCTTAAATGGGGCCTTGGTATATGTTTTACATGTAACTTTCTAAAGAATTACCGCCATAGTTCTCTGGCCCGGCAACGATTATCGGTAGTCAAAATCATACCAAGACCTGCTCATCCTGTTACGTGGTTTCTGTTTATAGTTACTCACCCGGAAGAGAAAGGTGGGGAAGCTGCCCCACAGATCGGAACAGGCGAAGAATGCCCGGGATTTCTAGAGTCTGTTTTCTCCATCCCGGCTGGTCTAGTACCGTAGCCGGATTTCTCCCAGTGTATACAGGGTTCATGTTAGTACGCGTTGTACGCGCTCTGGAACGGAACGAGCAGTATCCGATGCACAGTGTATTATCGCCGGTAGAGGGGTTTAAGCACGTGAAACTCGGTTGGTCTGGACTAGCACTGTCACCGACCTGGATCCATCTTAGTTGAAACAGCGGCGTGTCGAGATACGTTACGATGGTTGAATCTCGCACAGGCTTCTTGTCGTGATATTCGTACCGTAAGTTGAATAAATAACACAACAAAAGTCGGAAGTCTTGAACGTAACTTAGATAGAAGAGGTGCCCCGTACAGCCTGGTACCCGCACGCTTTAGAATGCCTTGCTGACTCTCACTGTCAATGCCTGATATTCAGCGACTTAGATTAAAGAGCTATGAAGAATAATCATATACATGGTAAACTAGTGTGTTTAGATAGAATATGTCCCCTACACTCTTCCTACACTTCCGGTATAGTCGCGAATATATATCCAATAGTCGCCCTTCCTTTCTTTCTTATACACTTCTTCTACGCCCCCAGTGTGACACTGCCGGTTGTCCTAAGACAGACTGACCTATACTGCGTTAATGACTAATGTCAAAGTCGCCCAAAGAAGGATTAAGTGTCGCGTAGGGTAGCACTGACGATGGGCAAGCGTTCCTGCTGCAGCGCTTCAAAGCTCTGATTTATAATCGCAGTCTTTCCTGGGTTCAAGGCTCGCAGTGTGACTGGCAGTCTCGACGAGGCGTTGCCAGGCATCTCAGAGAAGCGGATGTACGTCATTGGGTCGACCGGCTGCTGGGTGCCTGGGGCCCACTGGATCTCAAACGCCCAGAGAATCCTCAATATTGCCATGGCAAGTGATCGCTCGGCAACGTGATAACCAGGGCCTAGTATTGGTAATTAGTTTGGGTCGTAACTTTCACAAGGCGACGGTTGACACGGGTAGGGGATGCGTAGGTGGGTTTAAACGTACAAATGCGCCTTCCAGCACCGAACGCAAAGTGGTCGCGTTTCGTCACGTCGGGGTTGTTGATGCTCTGCATCGTCTGTGACATAGTAAGTCGTAGCCTCTTGCTCGTCTGGAGACAATGGACTTAGATCTTTAACTTACGGATGTGTGATCGTCGGCGTAGCGCTCCGGCCAGAAACGCTCTGGATCTTCGTGTCTCCTGGGATCGTGGGAGATTGCCCTGGAAAGAAACGATTCATCAGTGAGTCTCGCTATTTTCCGACGCTCAAAATATCACTACAGGCCCCACCATGCATTTAGATGAAGCCTAGAGCCTTTAGGTATCAGTTGCCCATTGTAGATGATATCTTTTATTGTTACATGAGGATGGCCAAGGGCAACAGGGGGTCGCCATCGCCAGACTTCCTTCATTACGCATCGGATATATGGTATGCGCTCTAGGTCAGCGAACTCGGGAAGTCGATTTCCAACGACCGCTTCTGTAGTGGGAAAACCGAATTAGTATGATACTCTGGCTGATTATAAACAATGTCATTCAAGTCATACCTATCTCGGCTCGTGCTTTCCGCTGGACTTCCGGAAACTGAAGCATTGCTTCCAGAAATGACCAAGTCGAAATTTGGCTCTGTAAATGAATTATAGCAATGTCAGAAACTTTTTGTTTTGTTTTTTTGCTGCAAACTGATCAATATATCCTACCGTATCTGCAGCACCGATGATAAGCTGAAGGGCCAGATATGCTGCTTCTTCATCCGTGTCAAACCCGGCATGATCGGATGCTTCGAGAACGGAAGGAAGGAAAGCGTCGGTCACGAATTTCCCAGCATACTTAGGATCCTTGATTCTCTGCATTTACAAATTTGGGAATGTCAAATACCGCAAACGGACATTGAGTTTCTCGGGGAGAGTTGGGGCAAATAAGGCGCCGTAGCTCTGATTAATCATACCTGTAGCCGCTCTGTGCACCATTTCAAGTCTCGTTTGAAGCGTTTTCGGGCATCTCGTTCCCATGGCTTGAAAGAGCGAGGGAGATAGTCCAGCCACGTAAATATGTCAACCATGTGCCTTCCGGGGATCGTGCCTGGAACCCCCTCGTCAGCGCGACTATAATTCGGCAAGATATACTAACGACTTACCTAGAATCTGTGCGAGCCCGGTTTCTATTTCCAAAATGTTAGACGAAAATCTCATAGAAGCTGAACCACACAACTTTGCTAACCATGGATGTAATCAACGATAGGATCCTCTGCGCTAGGTATCTAGTCAACTCAAGATCAGCAAACCGTCAGAGGAATCGGATACGGCGTTGTGTCTCACGTACATCCATACCGAACGTCTGTGTTGCAAATGCACTATACGTATATCGAGCAATCATCTGTCGTATCCGAAAACCATCCTGGGCGGTCTTAGAGTCTTTTGATATATCGTGAAGAAACTTGACCGTTTCGTAATCAAGATACCTGCGTCTCCACTGTCAGTATAGCGTTCTAAGTAGCAAATAAATGGTGATTATACAACTTACTTCAAGCCGGCATCTGCCTTGGACACACTCGTCATATACGAATTGATTGCCCGCCTCTGATGCTTAATTCAGAAGCATATAAATCTCAGCTGATAATTCCACGATTGGCTTGGGTAATTTGACCTTACCTTCCAGCGTGGATCACTTCCATGAAGCAAGAGCACATTTAATTGGTTGCAAATATGCTCATTGCTCACTATCCACCGAGGCCGTTCCGACGAAACGGCAGATTCCCGATCGAAGATCTCCTAATTATACAACGGAATCTCTTATCAATACTGAATCTCTCACCCACACTGCATGGCATATCAAACTGGGGAACAGGATCAAACACCGACCTTGACAGCGTGATCCGAGTTGAGAAAATATTCCGTCACTGGCCCAAGACGCACGCGGAAGATCTCGCCATGGCTTTGGGCCCATTCCTGCATCAAGAGATGCTGGATGGTCTCAGTACTCGCCTTTATGACAGTGGGCAAGTTTCCCAAGATCAGATTTCCTCGAGGCTGTGGAGGAAGCGGTAGAAACTTTGAACCACTGGATCTCTTCTGCCACAGGGCGGCCACGTACAACGTTGCAAAGAAGCAGACGATGGCTGGAAGCCGCCACCACGGTGGTAAGTTACTCTCTTCCATCGTTTTCTTATTTCTTTTGGGTTTATGTTCAAGCGCAATCCCAGAAATCCATGGAAGATTAGGCATGTAACGACTCGTTGCTTTTATCACCGAACTGTACGGTCCGCAACAACGGGAGCACCTCAGGTTATTAGAGGTGGGGTTGCAGCTGGAACAATGTTACCTGGGCTAACGGAGTCCATAGCGACCTTGATGATAGAATTGGAACATTGTCTATCAGGCTCCTACAGACCCCGATATTGACTCAAGCTTGGGACGGGATATCCGATCTGGGTTGCGGGATCTACGTATCACGTAACAGATTTCACTTGCGATGCTGATAGGTTGCCATTGCAAGTTTGCGAAATTCAGTTGATCCCAAGGCCGGCCGAAAGGAAAATGTGTCGCCCGGATCTATTGCAAGCCGTTTGTGTCCCCAGATTCCCCGCCCCCGCTAGCCTCAAGAGTGGATGGTCCGGCGCTGTGATCCATGCATGTCCAGGTTATCCCAGTTGATGTCGCATAGGCGGAATAGCCATGCCTATCCGGCAATTCCGAATCCAGCGGCTTCCCTGCTGCTCTTAGCTTTTTTCGATTTTTAATTATTGTGAAAACACGCCAATCATACCAAAGTCACTGACTCACTTTTACAAAAGGCTCTTTGCGGATTCGTTAATGTTGTCAAACCTCACCGCCTTAGGCCGCTCCACCAGGCCTGCGCTCAAAGCAAGCTCACGGATTGGATCCGTGACATTTTATAAGAAATAAGAACTATCTTAGAATGTCCTTCCCATAAAGGGGGGTTTTTTTCTTACTGAAAACCTCACATGCCTCTTTTCATATCTTCGCCGCTTGCTGACCAAGGCTGGTGATATTATAGATAACTAGACTATTTGCATTTGGATTAGTTTCAGGCACCATCCTTGGCTGTGGGGCAGATTAAAGAGAGGGATGAAGGAGGTGTCGAATCTGTCTATACCATAATAGTAGAATAGGAATAGGAATAGAAGAATTTGGATCGAGGTCTGTATCAGTTGCTCCGATTTCCATTGTGTTGTGGTTCGAAGCGATGGCTGATCCGCCGAGCGGGGATCCCGGCGGCAACCCCACCAACCCACAAAGTGCGATACAGTCTCCGTGATTAGTTTACGCCCAAACCGCCCGAAATATCTTCACACCAAATTTCCATCCAATATTATTTTCTACCTATTTCCACACTCACACAGAGTTTCAGATTGTAAAAGTTGAAGCTACTAACTAGATAAAGCGCTATATCCCATAGATTTTTGGATTTCTAACGCCTTATCAATATCCTGTATACCACCCCTCCGCCTAGATTACTGCCGCCAGGCGCTTTTTCATGGACCCTACACAATTCTTAGTGAGACTTGCATGTAAATCCTCCCAGGATTGTTGCGCTGCTTGGGCAAGGATATTTGATACTGTATCTTCACCCCCAGGTGTATTTTCGATATACGGATTGACAATATAGACCCCCTCTTTAAGCGGAAACCAGAGGTTCTCGAAAGGATTCAAATCTGGTGAATAAGGCGGCCAATCGAGCAATTTTACACCGTTTTCCGCAAACCAGGCCTTTGATTCATTCGATGTAGGAAGTGGCGCGTTATCCTGCATGAAGTGAAGGCCGGGTTCGTAAATTGTAGGCAATATCTCCTCTATAACCTTGAGATATGACTTTGAAGAGTATCCATTCTTCTTAGAGTCAAAATCTCGCTCTATTTGTATCAAATCAGAGCGCTTATCCCCCCAAATTGCAGCCCACATCATAACGCGTACACCTTTGCCTTTTTGATATCTTGTACGAGATATTTTCTCCACTTCTCGCCGTATGCGCGCACGCGAAAAACCCATCTCGTACGCTTTCCGGAGCCGAGTTCAATAGAGCATTCGGAGAATACAACCTTGCTCCAATTCTTCCCAATCTCAATCTTCATACCGGTTTGCGAATTCAAACCTCAATCTTGCATGCTCTGCTGTTAAGCGAGGTCTTTTTGCAGCTCTCCAATGGCCCCATTTGCTATCTTTAAGAGCGCGGAGGATAGTGCTAGGGCTACAACCCAAATCGAGCTTATCCCGGAGCTGGCGATATGTAATAAAAGGTTCCTCTTTTATAATTCTAAATATCCGTCGAATAGCCCTTTGTGTAAGTTTACGCGGTTGACCGGATCGTTCTTTCGACCTGCCTTCGCTGCGAATGTCTTTTTTGTCGATGGTATCTCGTACGGTGCGGCGCGGAATTCCTAGCGCTTGAGAAATTGTGTGCGCCGACTCCCCAACTTCGTGCCGATCGAGAATTTTACCCCTTAAGAAAGGAGTCAATTCTTCTCTCTTCACAATGTTGCCAGATACGGCTCTCAAAGGTCTTCGTGGAGGCATTGGTGGGTTGTTGAAAAAGTTTAGTTGTAACGCGTCTCCCTCTTTATTGATGACTATTTCCGATCGCGAGCCGGCCGGATAAAAGGGGGAAACATTAAGAAAATGCAGGAAGAATATATCCCTCGAATTGAGGCATGGATACAGCGGACTGGATCCTCCTTTTCCGTGGGAAATACGCAACTGATCCACATCACCAGGAAGAAAAGCGAGCATAACAAAGGACAAATCACCTTTCAAGGAATCACTATCCGGCTATCGGCAACGGCGAAGCTTCTTGGAGTGATCTTCGACTTAGAGCTTCGATGTAAGGAACATGTACAGCAGGCTGTTAAACGGGCCACTAAAGTCACCATAGCAATGTGTGGACCATGACACCTCTGACCAGCGCAGATGAGACAACTGTACCAGGCTTGTGTCACGCTGGCGATCGATTATGCGTCAATGGTCTAGCATAACCCGCGCTGAGACAAGTCACACCTTCGCGTCCTGGGGATGGCGCAGAGGACAGCCTTGATCTGAACCCTATCTGTATTCAAGACTGTGGCGACCCCTATCTTGGAGGTTGAATCCCACGTCCTCCCCACCCGACTACGACTAAACAAGCGGGCACAGAAGGTGGTCACTAGACTCTGTATAGTGCTGCAAAACCATCCAATACTTAACGCAGTGAAAATGTCAAAGCGTCCCAGATCTTTCTGCTTGCGGAGATAATCAAGACTATGAACCTGAGACAGCTGACTGATATTGAAGTAATTGAACTGAAACCCTTGGCTCCAAAAAATCAATCCAGATAGAGACCAAGCTATCATAGATGCCAAGGCTCTTGCTGCAACTCCCAGCTCGGTCGTGTATTCCGACGCGTCGGAACACCAGGGTCACCTTGGAGCGGCAGCAGTGATCCTAGACGACAACGAGAGTCCCCTAGACTCTAGACAGACAGGAATCAACCTGAGATCACACTGGACCAATCATGCTGCAGAGCTTATAGGGAGATACTTAGCAATGGAACTCATCAAAAACCACGCGGCGGATACATAGAATATACTAGCTCAACGCCCACTGACGAGAACGGTCATCTGCGACAACCAGTCAGCACTCAAAGCCTTTTTAAATCCATCCAATAAAGCAGGCCAACACATTGTGCATTCTATTCTTGAAGCCGCGAAAGATCTCCAATCAACGGGCGTGTCGATCCGCCTCCAGTGGATCCCCGGACACTGTAACAATCAGGAAACGACACGGCAGACCGACTAGCAAAGGAAGCAGTGGAGAATGGAAAGTCACACCCAATCCAACACCTGAGCTCGCGGTAAAAGTAGTATTGGTGAGACAACATCTTCTCCGAGTGGCAGAATGAATGGAAAGACTCTACGAAAGGTGGGCATCTTCGATAGATCGACGCGAAACTCCCATCCAAGCATACCAGGCGGCTTCACGATACTCTTCTACGTAACCGAGCGTACCTGCTGATGCAGTTACGGACGGGTCATTCCTGGCTCTCAACGCACGCGAAACTACATGGGTTCCGGGATGACGACAAATGCGAATGCGGCGGAAAGGAGGCCGTGGTCCACATCATCGTGGATTGCCCTCGACTACGAGACCTGCGACAGAAATTGCGGGAGAACATTGGCAATGACTTTAAGAATATATCGTCAATGTTTAGAGGGGTAGGAAAGGAAGTTGTGAATGCGGTGTTAGATTTTGCGGGGGCGTCACGAAGGTTCTATAGTCGCGTGCCGGTAAGAACGCTAACAGCGGATTCAAGCCAATCTGAATAATCCAGGCCCTGACGAGGCACTAATATCATCTGCATGCAGTGGAACATTTATATAGATTATAGGGATAGTCATAGTTGTGGTAGCCTGCATATCGCTTAGTTGCGAGAGGTCAGGATAAATGAAAGACCACCACCACCGTCTGTACCAGAAATAGCACGATGCCGTTGTCCATTAATTATCCTCCCGCCCTGTTGGTAGTCTGTGCTGCCGCTAGCTATGTCCTACTGTATATCTAGGGGCTGCATTCATCACCATTGATAGCAGTGCCAGGACCACTGCTGGCACGAGTCATAGACGCCTAGTATTTTTGGAAGCTAGACAGCACATATTTTCAACAACAGAACCAGCGTCTGCACAAAGTCTACCGCTGATCAACCCATGCTTGTGGCGAAGGCCTGGCTGACTGTACTGTGTCTAAGGTCCAATTGTGCGCTACGGCCCGAATAGACACAGCCTAAGCCACTCTGATGCAGCGAAAGCCATCCACAATCACAAAAGGACCTTCCAAAAGTCACGCTAGTATTCAGCATTCGGGCATATCCATGAGTAGGCGCTCTTTGACGATTATTTCAACCAACATACGCAAAATCGCATGCAGTACCAGAGCATGTACTCACTGTCCTCACTATTGACATATGAACCTTTTGTGGACGAGTGCATTTCGATTTTCCGTCAGCGCCTGACTGAGCTCGCTGATGCAAAGCTCCCCATTGATAGAAGGCAGTGGACGCAGTGCTATGCTTCGATGCAATCTGTTTGATGACCTTTTAAAAAGGCTTGGCTTCTCGGATTGAGGCGAAGATATTGGTGGAGTCATGAGTGCACTAGATCAAATGGTAAACTATGCGTCTATACTTGGACTAATTCCAACGTGGCACCCGTACATATTTCGTCTCCGGAACTGGCTCGCCGGCAAAAAGGGCGTATGTCGAGCATATGTGGCAGAGTATCAAGCTAAACCTAAGATAGAGCCGGTTGTTGGTAGAGAAGACACAAACCAGGCTCAGGGGCTGGATTTCCTGACCAAATTCTATTCCAAATATACTAAAGAACCTAACAGCTTTACATCATACCACATTATTGCTGGTTGCAACCATAACATGATTGCTGGATCTGATACCACAGGTATTACCTTATCCGCGTCCCTATACTATCTTCTCAAATACCCCCAGACCTTCGCAAACCTGCGGACTGAAGTAGATGGGTTGCCAGATGACAGTAGGTTGACTCTCAATATGAGCTTCAAAGAAACCAAGAGATGCCATACATGCAGACAGTCATCAAGGAAACTCTTCGGTTATATGCGGTAACAGGCCTACCCCTGGAGAGAGTAGTCCTAAGGGCGGAGCTACCATGTGTGATAAATTTTTTCCTGAAGGTGTGTAAGTGACTGGACATTTCCAATCCCCTTTCTGCTTCCGCTTCCGCTTATGCCTCTATGCTGTAGACAATTTTTGGCATCAACACCTGGGTTGAACACCGAAACCCACAGATCTGGGGTACCGATGTGGATTCATTCAAGCCGGAAAGATGGTAAATCGACGATCCCGATAAGCTAGCTTTTATGAACCGTCATTGGATGCCTGTACGATCCCTTAGCCTTCCATGTTATCTCGAAAGTTGTCTAATTCTCTTCGTGTAGTCTGGCCTCGGTTCTCGGACATGTCTTAGTAGGCACAATTCCATGCTTGAGGTTCCGGAGCTTATTCATTCCTTGTTGGGGACTTTAATTTTGAACTCGATGCGAGCTTAGACACCCGAAGCCTGTGTGGAATATGGTTGATTATTGGTTCGTGGAAACCGAAGACTTTAAGGTCTGTGTGAAGTTGCGTGAGGCATAAGAAACTTTTAAATTCCCAGATAAAAATATGAACATGATGATGTCTGAAGCCTATGAGGACGGGTTTGAGAGGTTGAAGTACGTCGTTTTCTGAGATTCTATTGGAGGATTTTACCACTAGCAACCAAGCGGTAGTTGAGAAAATATAGGGTGGTAATCGGTTGTCAATATTGATCTGTCTGACTAACATTTCTACGGCCGATTCCTGTCCTTTAATAACCAGGAACGCCATACAAAGTCCTGACCGTTATTTTTTCAATCTGTGTATCAAAAATGTTGCAAAATGTGTTCCAAGAGGTGCCTCAAGGAGCGCTTCAAGGAGTAGTAAATAACTCCGATTTTTGTGTTAAATAGATTCACGACTCTACGATATCCGCGTTGAGGGTAGCGGTAAATTTGGCCTCCCGTTTCTTCCTGTATTAAGATTGTATTAGACATTCAAGGTGCGTGCTAAATACTGGTTACAAAGTCCTAAACATCAGTTCAATAGTCCCTAGCAGATTTGCGCTTACTTTTTACCGACTGCCGAATTAATGACTGCTTCCGAGTATATAATTGCCGAGCCAGCCGCCTCCGCAGATTCTTCCCCGCTTTCTCCACGACTTCAACACTTGCCTCCGCCAACTTCCAACAACCCTGTTATACTATAGTGTTCCAACAGAGATATGAATAATACCCTCGAATTCGAAGGTCCGGCTCTAAAACGCCTTCGAGCGGCTAGAGCATGTGACATGTGCCGCTTGAAGAAAAACAAATGCGACGAGATGAGGCCCTGCACCCGCTGCAGAAGTGTGTCCCGCGTAACAACAGACGAGTAAACTTAGCATGCTGATCTCATCTTACAGATCGGGGGACTAATTGTGTCTATCGTGGCGGGGCCAATACGACAGTATCCAGCCACACTTACCCTGGGTAGAATCCCTTGGCCACGCATTGCGTTGAATCTTGTGAATTAACGTTAACGGTAGGAAATCCAGGTACATCTACCAGCTTGAAGAAAAAGTCAAGGCATTATCATCGGTCGTGATGGCTTCCAGTACCAGCAGGGCTGTGGCTCTAAACAGCGGGCAGCAGAGCATCGCTGAACAGGCGAATATCACTGATTGCACGCAACTTCGACCTTGTTCGGGTAGTGGTCCGTTTACTCTGTGTCAGGCCCCTCATGAGATAGGAGTGGTGAACCGCCATACTCACAGTTCCGAGTTCTACGGTAGTTCTAGTTCGGTCGCCATTCTCGCACAAGTACAAAGGGCCAGTGCCTTGGAAGACAGAGAGCAGGCTGATGACAAGGAAGGATTGGTCTCGAGCCTCCAAAATCCAGCATTCTCTTCGACCTCTGCTGAGGTGCTTCGATCAGCGGCAAGTCAGGATGCAACTCTGCCATTTGCGCCTGTATCTTATTGTCGTCTATTCGTGGAGAGCTTCTTCACGACAATACATTACATTTATCCAATATTGAGCAAGTCGGCGTTCTTGGAGAAGTGTGAGGTCATATGGACAGGGAAAGTCTCATTTCTAAATCACAGCTTTGTCGCCCTTTATTACAGCATTTTGTCACTGGGTGCACTCCTGAGGCCAAGAGAGGAAGAGCCCATTAGCGGCATTGATAATGTGCGATGGAGCAAGAGATTCTATGATGAAGCTCGAGCTCAGTCCAATTCTGGCGCAGTAACGGACCTCGAATTGGTCCAATGCCATTTCTACCTAGCATGTTGAGTCCTGTAAATTGAAGCTTACACCTCGCTTACTAACTTGTTAAAAATTAGGCGAAGGTGTGCCAAAACGCATTGAATCTCCACTGTGAGCTCTAGTTATTCAGACATGGCGCCGAAAAATTTTGACTAGAGTATAGGGGCGTACCTGCAAATTGGACAGGCCGTTCGAATAGCCCTTTCAATTGGTATTAATCGAGAACCAACATCAAATTCCGTGAAAGACCCTGAATTGCTGAAAGCAGAGTCCAGAACCTGGTGGTTAGTGATATCCCAGCCTTATACATATCTGCTCTTCTCTAACAGCAGAATTAGGTGTCTTTATTTTCTAGAGACGTGAGGACAATTCTTCCAAGCTTAAATTGAACTTAAGTTTACACTGAATTCTAGAGAGCTGGCATTTTCTATGGGCAGACCGGACACTCTAGGGGCTGATGTCTACCACAATCGTCGCTATCCCAAAACAACTGGAGATCCGCTGATGGTTGGCACAGCAAGAGAACTGCTTGAGCCACCTCAATGCGCCATAATAGAACACATGGTGAACATCTCAAGGCTCATCAGAGCTATCTGTGTCAATGTCTACATGTTAAACTTACCCTTGGAAAAAATGATTGTAGTCGCCGGCCAGATTGAGCAGGATATCGAGCGTTGGGTCGATACTCTGCCGCTTGAGCTCCGCCCTCTCATCGAAGTCGGCCAGAAACAACCCTTAAAGTCTTCGATGGTTCCTCAGTATGTCAAGAGGCAGAGACTGGCCACGACGATCCGTGAGTCTAGAAGCCCTCGCAATATCCACCAAGCTATTAACGCATTAAGGCTATCATAACTTGCGAATTGCCCTGTTTGGACGCCTTTTGACGAAGTCTTCCATGGCAGAGCGTTTGTCGAATACGCAACTGCATGAAAAAATCGTCAAGTGCCTCAACTCAGCCAGGCTGACGATCGAAATTGTCTATGAAAATTTCCAACATCAGGATTTCTTTCGAACCTGGTACGTCCCATTGCGCCAGTCGCTTTTTCTCTTCAGTCTTCATCATTTTGTTACAGTTCTCAAATGCTAAGATGAATGTTCTCAACGGCATAGGTTTTACAACACAACTTATACCATCTTTGCGGCGTCTACAATCTTGGTATATCTATTTCAGGGGCCTGAGGATGGCGAGTACGACGCGCTTTTTAGGCAGATTAAGATGGCAATCGAACTTCTAGAAACAATGGAAGAGTCTGTCGTCGCTGCGAATGCGGCGAAACTCATTCAGACTGCTTTGAACAGGGCTCACCAGAAGACATCATTTGATCCGGACAATGCACAGACGAACTTCCAGGACGGAAGTTTTCTGACATTTAACGGCCTCTGGGAGCCATTCAATACCGCTACCAATGATACGAACTCTGATGTGCGTTTCCATTTGAGTGACTGTGGGTTGGAATGTAGCCTCTTCGACGATATCATCGGAGCTATACCACCGTGAGAGGCGACCAAGCTTTTCCAACAGTCGTAGCTCTCCTACCACTTTCTCTCGATATCGTGGTGCAGAATTGGGGTCAGTAATATAGTATTTATTTCCATTATCCTTATATGATAGTATGTCCATAGTCACAAGTTTAATTTTACCATCAGTATCTCCCGTCTGATAGCCCAGTCTTTGCACCCAGGTCCTGTTTCGGTGAGATGGAGCCCAGACTCGTCTCTGCATTCGGGACACACGAGGTCTGGGGAAACAGTAACCGACCCTTGCTTGGCATACGAATTATATATCTAACATTTGCTCAAATTTGAGGCCTTAAAAGACTATGAACAATGTAGTATTTGTGATATCTAGGTGTTTTAGTAATTTTCTATACTTTTTATAATTCTGTATACAACTCGTAATTCTCCCCCTAGTAAAATAGGTTAAGGGCTAGTCCCGCCTAATGCTCACTATAAGGGCATATCAGAGTAGAAAACATAACATTAAAAGAAGAAAAGGAAAGAAAAATAACAAGTTCTTTGGGCGTACACAACAGTATATGAGTAAACAGTAACCAGGTGTTCTAGCAAGTGTCGTATAGTGGTGTCAGAATGTAAATAGGCATGTAAGAATGTGAACAGGCGCGTAGGGGAATAGGCACTAGGTAAGCACCATACCGAAAGGCACTTGGGTTGGCATGCAGGAATATAAATAGGCGCGTAGGGAAATAGGTACCGGGTAGGCACTATACTGGCAGGCACTCCGGTTGGCCGAATGGCTGGGTGAATGGTTGGCAGTTGGGAATAGCTTCAGTGAGGGCCTTGCCCGAGCATGCTCCATGAGGTCAGCTCATAACAGATATATGACTTAGTAATAAGTTCCAGTATAACCCTCTGTTATGAGCTGACCTCATACTAAAGATTCCGGCAATGCCCTCATGAGATGATGAAGACCCCGTCGCCGTAGATGAAGCTATTCCCATCTCTTTCGCCCGAAGCTGGATACGGCACCGAAAACCCCCTATCTGCACGAAAAGCCTTGATCCGAATCGTACGAAGCCGGACCAAGTGCCATGCCAGATAGCGGACTGAGCGCCACGTGACAGCCGTTCCCGGGTCAATGCGGATTAGGGCTTTGTGTTGGATGCGTTCCGTCAACACCTTTGTTTACAAGCCACGCCTGAAGAATCTTTGTATCTACTTACGGACTATGGGAAGGAGATATCCGGAGTATGGTTGTACAACTCACGTGTCTGTTCTCTTTATATAGAACTCAGCGCGCAGCTTGACACCTAGTTCTGTATTTTCTCCTCCATGCTTTGTTCTCTCGTTGTACGCTACCCAATAGTACCATATTGGCCCGAGCACTTTCACATATAGAGGAAGTATGTTGATTTCAAACTCGCATTGCTTGTTAGAATACGACAAGATTACTTTACGGCTATCCCGAACATAGTGAGCGCAGCGCTGGACGGCTAGCCTTCCTCAATATTGACCACTCTGGCCCAATCTATACTTTCCCTCATCACTAGCGCCGCATTTCCATGTGTTGTGTGCGCGAATGATACTGAGGGTCCGAACACAGAGCGATGGCTCCGAAGGATATTTTTTGGATCGTATAGGGATCATTATTCTATTTATTTCTACTCTTGTTTCTCAATCTGATAGAGCTAGTCAACATCGGTATGTCGGTCATTTCCTGTCATGCAAACCTTTGTATAGCCCTTGTTCAAGCCGTATATATCCGGAATAGCTGATGGGTGTCCAAATGAAAGTACATTTGGAGCGACCGGAGCAATATCTCCATACTGTTGGTGAAGCTTGCGGAAGGTCGTGTGAGCATCTCGCTTCCAGACGTCGACGAGACGCCAATTGTTTGTTAGAGAAGCCAAAAAAGGCCCATGATACTTGTTTAAACCTTTCTGGTATCGTTGAAAAGAGAAATAAGCAATCAGAACGGCCGCGAGAGGGATCACAAGAACAGATTTGGAGAAAATCATGGAGAAAACTATGCCGAAATCCTGTAACATCTTGTTGCGTTGCTCGCCTTGACCAGAACTCACAAGTCTTGATTGTTTGAATGCCCACTTCGTAACTTGTCCTGGATGGGCAAATAAATATGATTGTTGGTCTATCTCGATTCAGCCAACAAAGATGTGGTTATGTTTCAGTGTTTGTTTCATGTCGGACAAGAAATTGATATCAGATGTTTGCGAGTCAATCCGACCTCGAGAAAGACTATACAGGCAGCACAAATGTAGCTCGGTAATTGAGCACGAAGACAATTATATATTCCAATGAGGGCTCACATAGATACAGTACAGTATAATGTATACATCTTCAATATGGACTGCAATGCTTGATTCTCTTGCATATTTACCGCTGAAGATCCGTTGGCCGAATAGCAGTGGTGGCCACGCTCCTTGCCGGGAATCCCGGGAAGGCGGCTGTTCTTTCCTAGCTTTCCTTGCTTCTAACTCTTTGTGACAGTACACTGATCATATCCAAGTCACTTACTGTCCAACCATGCACTCAAGGAGCTTTAAGAAAGATTAGGAAAGAGGTATCACAAATTCTATTGCGCGCCTCGGGAGCCATTTTCCCCCGATCTGGTACCCAAAAAGGTAAGTAGAAAAGACTGGGCATTTACTAAATAAACAGCGGGGCGACTCGGAGCTTCTCAATGTTGAGATAAGCCGTACAGCATCACAAACTTGGAAGAGGTCCGGAATTGCCGTCACCTCCGACTCCCCTCCACAATGCCGGCGCGGCAATTCCGCGATGCCAGTCGCCTGGAGACGGGACCCTTGCCTCGGCGGCCTGATATATAGAAAGCCTGAAATGTCATTCTTCGTCTCCCAAATTAACATTCAATAATCTCATGATGCCAAACCTCCATTCACTACCAGAGGGTTCGTGGCCCGAACACGCCGTGCGCAATAACGGTCCGGACGCATTGGTTCTAGAGAGGCTGAAGCTGCGCGAGCTAGCGGAGGGGTGGCCCTGCTACCGGTGAGCTTTCCCCCTTCCTGGTGGTTCAAGTTTGCGTTTGTTGATCATGAATGTCGCGACCATCTGACTATACGCAGCGACGCATGCGAGTGGGAAAACTTCGCATCTATATTCCACCCCGGTGCGCACATCTATACCACCTGGTCTGGTAAGGTATCCTTCACTGATTTCTTCGCCGTGTCGAAAGCCAGCATGGATCGCGGTGCCTTCATCATGCACCGGTGCCACGGAACGACTACAGATATCACCCCCGATGGCCGGCGCGCGGTGACGAAACTGAAGGCTACGATCACGCAGCGGTTCGTACTAGAGAATGGTATTGAAGTCGACGTCGAGTGCGACTGTCGCTTCTGCTTCTTCTTCGAGAAGGTCGATGGCCGCTGGGGTGCACGGTTTGTCCGGCACTGGTATGAGAAGGACAAGATGATACCCGTTAATCCGACCGCGTTGCCGCAGATCGATGAACAAAAGCTGGCGTCTTATCCAGAGGGATATAAATTCCTGGCGTATTGCCAGGAGCGGACGATGGGCGTTAATGTTATCATGGATATGCCAGGGCACAATCGGCACAAGGGAACGCCGTCGGGTGAGAAGCATGACCTTCTATATATGCAGGCGAAGGCGTGGCTAGATGGCGCGATGATTGAGGTTTAGATGGTCAGGAATGTAACGGAGGAATAATTGGACACAACAGTATCATATACTTGAATAGAATATGTAATAAGCCGTTCTGATCTCTCTTCAGCCCCCTCGGGTGATCATCTCCTCAGATCAAATTCCGAAGACATACGCGTCCGTACTACCATGTACCTAGTACATGATTTCGCAGCCTCGACTCTCCGCCTTCTATTATGATGTCTGATATTCTGCGATAATTTGTCGTAATTTGTCGATCTCTTCTCGCAATTCCTTGATGGTCTGATCCCGCAATGAAATCTCATCTTTCCAGTATTCCTCGTCATTTTCACATATAGTGCACAGTTTCGAGTGAGGAGCTGACTGTATAGCACATTGGTCTTTCAAATCCGACGGGGCCACAAAGGCTTTCGACCGTATGGCGATAATTGGTTGAATCATGAAGAGCCTTGCTATCGGCAATAGACGACGCAAGATCTATTCAGAAGGCAAACCGAGAGGGAAAGCAAGATCTTCAAACCATGTGCATACGGCGTGTAGCGTGGAGAAGGGGACTCTAAGGATAGGTGGACGCTCGCTTGGGCGACACCTAGCGGAAAACAACATGAACGCGGCAGATTCTTGGCAAGCGGAAATAATTCGGCGCTTGGTCGGCAAGCATATCTTCCACAATCACGAGGTCAGGATACGCCTGTACGCTTTGGGTACGGGATGGTGACTCAAAGGCCCTAGCTCGACGCTCAATTCCGTTTACTCAGGACATAGTGGACGGTTCCATAAGGCCCTTGATTTTCCTGGTCATGAGATCTTCCCATCTAGCTTAACGTTACGGATTAAAAACCAAGCGGGTCATTATTCATCTGCGATTTATTGGGTGCACTCTTCATCACTGGTTTGAATATAAAACAGTGCATGCACCAGCCTTCTCACACCCTAGCGGCTCTTGAAATTGCCCTTTCACGCATGCATTTTCAAGAATACTAATCCATTTGCCTGGTGTTGCCGCGTGGCTATGCTTGAGATGTTGTCGGAAGTGATCTGCGCGAAAGAATCAAATCGTTGCTCCCAGTCTGTTCGGGGATGTGAGGAAACTCCTCGCCGCAGAAACCGCATGTATCATGGGAAAGAGTGATGTTTCCCTGCAATGCACCCGGTGTTAACAAGTCGAGAGCCCTACGCTTCGTGACACGGACCGTAATCAAACCAACATTTCGAGTTCCACGTGTTCATCGCTTTTTCTCCAATGAGTGCGGATGTGGTTATATCATGATGAACCACGCAGAACGCAGAGTGATAGATCAGTTGGGGCCTGATCAACTTAACGGGCTTGTATGTGTGCTTGACTACTTCAGTACTCTCAAAGGGAAGACACCGGGAAGTCTTACCGGCGCTCCTTGTCGTAGGCTTTTGTGGTCGGAAGCAGGAAGCCTGACTTTCGCAGATGTTAAAGAGATGGAGACCTGGTTCAATAGCATACTTTTTCCAGGGCAAGGTAAAATATCTTTCCAAAGCAGCGATCTAGTTCCCTGCCGTCTTCATCTCGCTCCACGAAATATCCTCTGGCAGTCCAACGGCAGCTTCTGTCTTGTGGACTGGGTCTCGACAGGTTTCTTTCCAGGGCTATTCAAGTTTTGGGCGCAGTGGATCATCGGGTGGAAAGATGGCTCATTTAATCAGCTCCTTCTTCGATTCCATGAGAGAGAACAGCAATGGTCTATGTGTCGTGTCCGGTATCACATCCAGAAATACCTTTTGTGAGCACTCCTTAGCGCTTGTCGTTTACTAGCTAACATCCAGCTAGTTCTAGATTTATTGTACATATTCTATATGAATCGGTTGTGGTCACGAAGGATATTCAAAGTAACGGTTAAAATGGCGTTGATCTGAGCTAATTCAGCAAAATCAGTCGTAATCTATGTGGGCTCCCTAATTAATCTTCAAATGCCGAACAATATTCAGAGATAAGAGTCTACATGGGGACGCTTGGCCGCGTTCACTTTGTTACTAGAGATCCAGTATAATACTATACAGCCTCCGTATTTCACCTCACTCCGTCTTGTATATAAACGGATAAAATTGTCGAAACGCTCATATACGAAAAGAAAAAACTACACATAGATAAACAATACACAGATCATCAAACAAAGCATCACAAGACCCAAATTTTCACCGCACTTATTTAGCCTGATATGCGGTTGTAGCTTGGAGCGTGGTGTTATCAATCCGATAGAAACAAAGGCTATAGTAGCCAGCATCGGTGGGATCAAGCTCATGCAGATATCGGCGGCGACATTGGATGAGAAGGCAGATGTTTCAATGGAATACCCTGAGCTGAATAGGTTGATGGCTCCGTGTATTTCTCTCAGGAGAGACATGGGCGGAGAGAAGACGACGGCGTTGAGCAGCTGCAACAGAGAGAATTAGTATCAACTTCGGAATTTTGTAGGTGCAATGATAATCGTACCAGAGTTCCGTAATGGAATGACAAGTCATCCATCAATTCACTGCAAGAACTAGGGTGCTTCATGGAGAAAAATGTAGCAATGGCGAGAATCAGCCAGGTGGTGAATAGAATAGCGAATCCTCCTTTAAGAAGTCCGTTTCCTAAGTTGGACGAGTCGGGCTTGACGAGATTGGTGACAGAGACTGCGATGAGTGCTAGGCCGGCCAAGACGAGCATGTGGTATTGCAGCACGCAGAGCCGTTCGATCTTGTTATTTTTGATGGCGTGACGAGCGTATCGACTAGAAGCAACCCATGTGTAAGTGTACCAGAGTTCATCAACTAAGAATGTGATGAAAAACTTACGCTTCATGCAGAACACAAGTCATGTCTCTTTAGCGGTCATACATGATTACGTTTAGTATATGTTATCTCGTCGGTCATTATTATCGTAGCGGGTATGCGTGGGTTGGTAATTTACTCGTCCTGGAGAATGCGAACGATATTCTATCCACCGTAGACTAATCGCTCTATGGCAGGCACAGCACTCGTGAGGGTTGGAATTTCTGCGTCGAGCGACTTGGATAGACTACAGCGAACGAGAGATGAAAATCTGCTGGATTATGGCGAAAAGGTGCGGAGAAGGACTGGTAAAATGGACCGGTGAAAAGACCAATTGATGGATTTAGGCACCTGAAAATTGAGGCCGTATCATGGGAAGGTACCGGCAATCCATTCGGTGATATGAATCTGTCAGTATGATTAAAGAAAACTAAGCAATTACGCGCATCGAGCCTCTCTCAACAGCAAGCGAGTGCCACGAGTATCGGAAAGGTTCAAGATATACCAGCGTACATCGCAGTAATAAAGCACTGGTTTCCTCTAAAGGTCTTAAATGATGGTGCAGGGCCGATCTACATTTGCTGTTGCCGATGATATTATTTTCCGTCAGCTACACACCGATACATCCCCAATCAGCTGTAGACAACATCGAAAGTGGAGATAATCCGGTGAGCATCATTATCTGAACCAGCAATTTAGGACCCAAAGGGTGCAAAAGGGTTAAACTCCGGATCATGTACATTCATAGTGCCACAAACTGCCCCGACTCACAGTGCTTGAGGATGGATGAATAAATATCTTAGATGGTTATGAAGCACCAGAACCTATCCTCCTATTGCTTCCGCCCAGCATTCCACCCTCAATTCCTAAGCTGACTGATCGATGCGCCAATTCATTTTAGCGTACCTCACCGCCGGAATGAAAGCCAAGACTTTTTCCGAAAATGGTCGAAGAGCAAAAGCCGACCCAAGCCGTCGCCTGCCCACAGCTGATAGCGGAGCGGTGGAACAGCAGCATAGCCTCTCTCCTTGATGGTGGGATTTCTGCGAACTAGAAAGACTGCATGGCAATATAATACGAGAATCGTATGACAAAATGGTCGAGCTAGCCCGTGCACCTCCCAAGGAGGACATGATTCAAAAGAAAACCATGTCCTGCTTTTACTCGAACACCATATGTCTAGCTCATCACACCGATTAGGGGTCGGTTGCACTCTCCTTAGCAGGTATTTGACTAATTTGTCGTTAGAAGGCAAACATGATCATCCCGGATGCGCTCGACACACCAGACAACTTCGGTTCCGTGACCGTCTCATATACACCGCTGCCAGAGGAGCCGTTTTGGTCCGGCAGCCAAGTAGCCGCTCATGAAGTTGAATTTAGTGAGATCTGGAGACAACCGCCGTGGCCACTATCCATCATGGCAAACTGTGCGTGGGAAACCGGTCTCGCAGAGCTGACGTCTTTTTGGGACCAGCCACGTCAGATGGAAGTTTTGAGTGATATATCTACGCCGGATGAGATCGCCTGCTTTGCACGCATTAATGAGATGTCGTCTATGACAGCCACATGCTCCGGGAAGCCACCGCCTGAGACAAACAATGTCTGTTTCTGCGAAGGGGATACGCAGCTTCCGAGACGGACCACTCGAGCGCAGCGTGATCGACATTCGACTGAAGAAAGCTATCGACAAGCTGGATTCATCAATTTTTCCACGCTGAGCGCGCGATTGAACGAGTTACGCCACCGGACCTTCCTTTCAGCTGAAGATGCGGCCGAGGCTCTTTCGCTGTCAAACATCTTGAAGCCGAGAAAAGCCATTCAGCAGGAGAAAAAAGGCCGGCGAAGTCGCAAGTGTGGTAAGCCAATGGCATCCACCCCGGAAAGAGATCGCCCACTGCGACAATAAGAAGACGGCCGACGGACACACTCGGTAGCAGCCAATGATTTCCATCGCCCTTCTGGGCGAAGCGTCTGGAAATAGTACGGCACAGGACAGTGAGAAAGTATAGCTGGTGGAAGTCGAGGTACTTGATACTTAGGACTGGCCGTGATGAGATATCTGTGTCTTGCTCACTGTCTCCGATGAAATTGTTATGTATAACAAAAATTTCTCTTCTCCGGACCCACCAATAGGGCAAGTGTATGTGGATGCTTGTAAACCCTACTTGATACTAAGTTTCTCATTGATATCAATGCCTGCTTTGAAGCTTATGACCAAGCGCTCGCACGTCATCCATGCCTTATTACCGCCATTGTGTAGTATTTACATTCTACTTTGCTTCATTATCTTCATTAGTAGATGGGCTTGATAGTTAAGTATAATTGCTTCGTACTGAATATCCTGCCGCGATAGAAATGGGGCATCTCCCATCCTCATTTCTCTAGTCGAATCCTGTAGACTTTTACCACACTGATATAATCAATCTCACTCTCGATCCTGGCAGAAGTTTACTAAATGACGACTCGCCAACTCCCTTGCGTATGCTTCACACTGTCATATGGCACGTTCCATCAAGCCATCCTGGAGGACTTCGCACCCATAAGAAATGGACCTCATGCTTTCAGTATTATATATATCTAGATTTAGAAGTAATTGATACCATTACAGCGAATATGACGCATCTTCATATAAGTATTGTTCTTGTCAATCAAACCCATAACCCGTGAATATGATGAGGTCAATACTCATGATATTTCTTCATATAGAAGTGCTAGCCGCCAGTGACTACGGCGCCAGGGACTTCAGCCAGATCTTGAGACCGCTCATAGAGATATCCGACTGGTAATTCCATCACTGTCAAAATAGGCGCCTCTAAGTTCACGGTTGAGATGAAAAGCCCAGTCCCCACATCATTGAATCTGGAAGCATGGGATGAGCAGATCCCAACCAGATGTTGAATTATAGTACAACCCATGTTGCTTTGTTGCTTGATTGGAGATTATTTCGGTTGGGACCCGCGATGTAGGTCCGCATTTGAAAGCACTAAGCATTACTAAACAGACACCCGGTAGATATCATCTGAAAGCCCTCGACCCCATGAAGATAACAGAACATGCTAGCTGAACAGCATGCAGATGAAATTCGATCACTCTAGAGAGGGATAGACCTCGAGAGGAATCGCGACTCTCTAGGTTCGACTCCAGTTCGGCACCGCCAAGGCCAGGTTCCTGGTCCACGGCTTTGGAGTCGCGACTCGACTCCATGATTGTTGGAGTCGAACCTCCGCGGTCCGACTCGACCCTCAGGTTCCACAAACAAAGCAAACAGGTGGGTCCAGCGATCTGTATAAATTTATGAAGATCTAGCCTGTATTTTTGTGTTTTCGGATTACGCGCGGAACGGAAGACTGATATAAAAGTAGGCAGATTGTCACGACATCATTTCTAGTCACTGAAACATGAATTTTAAGCCGAGATATTATCTATCTACTCGGTCTATGGTGTTAAATGTTCCCACTGACTATCATCCTGTTTGGAGCGCTTTGCAACTCGCCCTGACTTGCGCCTTGGAGTACTGCTCTGGTCACGGAGGTGGCTATTATCAGGCAACGGAATCTCATCTTCTCCATTTTCTCCTTCGCCGTCATCTTCCTCCTCCAGGTCAATCATAGAAGCTGCCCGTCGAAGTCTCTTACCAAGCGCGGATGCCGTAAGGGGTCGTGTTGGTTGAGCTGGAATATCCGAAGCATCTTCTTCTGTATCACTGATTGGATCAAACTCAGGATCTCGAACGTGATGAGCAGCCTTTTCCTCAGTCCGCATCTGAATCTCTTGTGTGGAGATATACTCTTCTAACAGGGCAAGCTGTTCCGATTCAATCTCAAACCGAGACGTACACATAAACATCATTAGATCCTGGATTGTTTTTGACTTTAAAGAACCTCGGCGGTAATGGCAGATATCACGAGCGGAGTTAAAGAGTCGTTCCACGCCTGAGCCAGTGGCCGGAATCGCGAGAACATCCCGAGCCAGACGGGCGAGTTTTGGGAAGTGATGTTCATTCTCCTTCCAGAAAACACGCGGACTACACGGTTTGGTCGGACCTAGGAAGAGTTTGAGTAAGAACAAAGGGAAGACAACGCAGAATAGCTTACTGCTTCCCAGATATCGTGTCAGCTCGTCATTTGTATGAGTCTCTTGTTGAAGAGGTGATTGTGACGCGAGTGCCATATCCAGATCAGAGACATGCGTGGCGGAGGATGGGACACATGATACAGGCTGTGCAGCCTGTGCTTCCAGATATCGCTGTTGATAGGGCTGGAAATATTTCTCGATGCTCTCGCGATACTGCACGTGGAATTTCTGACTCCAGTCTTTCCCGGTGAAGAACTGGAGCTTATAATGAGGCGCAATGATGGTAGCAATGGCATAGAGATGATAAAAGACATCATCGGTTTCCGCGTAGTAATCAGACAGCTTTTGTTTTGCGTGCTGAAGGGCGGATAGCATAGTGCCCTTCCATTTTTCCTTCTTGCGTGCGAGCTGTACGATGGACTTCTCGAGGTGGCGAAACAACAGGTTGTAAATAGCAAAGACGGAATGAATGGTCGTTTCTTTCGTCTTCGAGAGGCAGGTGGTGTAATAATAGAAGGGCTGGGTGAGCGAGAGGAGATAGTCGATTTGCCGCCATTCCTCGGAATTCAGCATCAGACCTTGGGCACTCGACTCCGTGCAGTACCGATCACAGGTAGCCTGGAGTCGTTTTGCACGCCGAAGCATCAAGAACGTCGAATTCCAGCGAGTTTGGACATCTTGTATCAGAACCAGCTTTGGCTCCTCTGCCTGGAGATTCAGGAAGTGCTCTCGGCGGGTAGAGCTTCGGTTCACATAGATCGCGAGTTGTCGAATCTAATACAGTATCAGTGAAGTGGTAGATCAGAAGATCGATTTCTGACTTTATTCAGAGTATGCACAATCTGTCTGTTTTCGGGCTGGGGCAGATTCTCCCGGTCTCCCTCCGTCCAATCCATCTCTTCTCGGTCATTCTTTAGCCCTGCTTCCATCTTACCGGGAAGCTCCGTCAGACTCAGTTGAATCACATGTGCCATGCAAGGAATACGCTCCATGGGTGGCCCGTTGGGTAAGTCGAGTGTGGCAAGTGCCTCTCTGATGCCTTCATGCAGCGTGTTGTTGTTCGACGCGTTGTCAGTGGTCATGGTCAGTACTCGGCCTTCCAGGCGATGTGTTTGGAGAAGGTCAAAGAGAATGGTACTGAGATTAGCGCCTGTGTGGCTTCCATGAACTGGCTCAAACCCAAGCAGAATCTCACGATAGTTCCAATCGACATCAATGAAATAACCGGTAATAGCCATGAATGACTGGCGAAATGGTGAGGTCCAACAGTCTAATGCGATAGCGATCTTCGCATCCTCAGGAAGCTTTTGTAGGAGACCCTCTTGTCGTCCTTGGACGATCTCTCGCAGACGGCGCCGGATGGTGAATGAAGAAGGGATCGTGGGAATGACCGGGGCCCGGTGAGCCATCTCAATAACGGCGTGAAACTGAGGATGCTCAATAAACTGGAAGGGGAGTCGTGAGGCGGCGATCAACGTGGCTAGCTTCTCTTCCCACGCCTCTTGGCTAAAGGGGATTCTCTGGGACGGCAGGAGCGCCTAGAATCTATAGTGCTTAGTATCGATTCGGCCGACTCGTCAAGATCAAGAGATCAATATACCCCTCTTTGGATCGCCTTTCGAATATCCGGTGTAGGTGCTTGCCTTCTGCATTGAATCCCTTTTGAAAAATGTTTGTTCATGGAGGATGTTCCACGATGACCATCCGCCGGATGATTCAAGATATGATTGCATATCTTACACATCACCTTTGGTGTGCCATCGGAGATGGCAGCTACCTGGTGGAAATGCTTCCAACACTCCGCAGTACGCTTACTTTCGAAGATATTGCGCTTCCTTCGAGCTCCAAAGTCGGTCTTTAACCACCATTCACAGAAATCATCATTCATATATTCGGTCCAGAGAATAAACGGCTGTTCTTTTCTTGTCGAGCCAATGCGTTCAAGGTGTCGAGGGACCAGCGCTGGTGGTTGGAAGAGTTCAACCATTGGTGTACAAGTAGGGGTCAGTTGGCCGTATGAAGAAGCATCCTGGGATCCTACCGGGTCTCCTCCGCCAGAGGCAATGGTCCCCAGCGAGTCTCCGAAAGCTGATGAGGGGATCGAGGAATGACAATCAGAAGGCTGGGAGTCCTGGCTCTGCGACATCATGAGTAGGATACCGGGAGAAGCGTAAACTGTCAAGGAAATATCAAAACCGAGAATGAAAACGGATTTCAGACCTACTGCAAATTGACTCGAAGAAATCAGCAAAAAAATGCAACTTGGCCCTCAACTGAGAAAAATGAAGACTCTGGAATTATATGATACATTCATCAAATGTTGGAATTCAGGCCAGCCTATCCAGTGATACATACCGGATTGGACGGTGGAGGCCCACTATGCCAGGTTCCGGCAGGTTCGAACCTGCGTGGAACCTCAAACCCCCTGAATATGGAGCACAAAGGGCAGTCTAGACTGGTGTCTGTATGATCCATCTGAATTCTCCTCGGTTCATGTTTCGTGCGTACACATTTGACGAAATACTGATCGGATTAACCATCCAGTGAACCGCTTTCAAGTGATTGGGTCTGGATTTGGTCAGAGTGATACCTCACTTATTGTCGGAGAACCAAAAAGCCACAGCCAATGAATGAGACCATCTAAGGGCGCTACAGCACGATGGAACAAAGGATTATCCGTAGAATCGCTAGGGTTAGGGTATCACATCCCATAAAAACTCAGGCTTTGATGGGCATGGCCAGAAGAATCATAGGGATTCCGAATCATACCTAGCCCACGCCATAACGGCTATGATGACGATAGAGTATATAAGGACGCACATTTACCATTTATTGAGTTTAGCTCGGTCGTCTTAACTTACCTGTTTACGACAATATCCCTCAACGTTGTTCCATTTCGAAATTAGAATTGAGGTGGGAATATATATAAATCACATCCGATCTACCGCGTCCGTGATTCCCTGCGACGACTGGCCTCAAATAAGTAATAGAACAGTGGGTCTGTCTTGACATGAATCTTGGAGTCTCGAGTGATATTTTAATGACTTCTCGCATAGTATATGCTTAAGAAAATGGCGGTATGGCTAGATAAATGGATGTAAGCATCAAAACAGTCGTAAAATACGGTATTTTTTCAAGATGACTAATCAATTTATGCGTCCGAAAGAGGAAGGTCCCGGCAAAGTTATGCAAGTCAGGCTCCATGAGGTGCGAACCTGAGTCGAACCTCATAGAACCGCGATTCGACTCAGGTTCTGACATTGGGGAACCGCGACTCCATGAGGTCCGACTCGTGGTCCTAGACCTTGGAATCTGAGTCGGACCATCTCGAGGTCTAGATACTGGTATCAGAATCGTCCGAATTAGTCGCCATAAATGGTATTTTAAATTCTTTCTTTCTTCTTGGTAACGGGTTGTAGAAACAATGGTGTAATCAAGAAGCTCAACCGCCTGCTTATGGTTTCTACGGGGTCTTAGTTGTCAGAAAATTTACAGCGTGCAGACTCGAGGATCCCGTTAATTATCGGGAGCCATAACTCGACCAAGACACGGTTTGGTGATTCGTGGACAAAAGCACGGTTCACTCCGTGGTGCATGCATGCGCCTTGTGATGTGCTGATCTGCATGTGGCTCTGGTTGCAGTCTAGCGCCAAACGTTAATCCAACCCTGTAAAGATGTCATGTCCTGCTTTTATGTCCTGTGCATAATCTTATCGAGATGGCAGAAAATAGCCAGCAAAGCATTCGTGAGAATCTCTTTCAGATGTCGGCCATTTCGCGGGGACAAGGGAAGAAGAGATCGAGCCTCTGTCGCATGAAGAAGATTTGAACACGAGTTATTGTGAAGACTTCTGTGTAATGGATGGCTCTAACCTGAATGCGTCTACAGATCGCTTAGCGAATGCACCGGCGCCATCACCGTACAGAGATTGCACGATACTGCTTGTGGCCGGGACGCGTGGACACGTAGTGATCGTAGCGACCTCCAATCGACACACGCCTCGTAGAGGGCAAGGTGTAAGACCCAGGTCTCGATTGAGCTGACGAAAACCCGTTGGAAGTGTAGTCAAGAAGACGGTGGCAGTAATCTTCTGTCCAAGCCAGTTGCCGCTCTTCTTCGTGCGGGCTCAGAATGTACAACATACTCATCAAGTAGACAGGACCGTTACAGTGTTCTTTTAGGCGAAAGCCCTCATATTCAGGACCCAACGCGTCCATGGAGAAGGTTCCATTCTTTCTGTCTTATTGCTTGATACAGTTTTCAAGGGCGTTCGTGAGCTATGGGTTTTGGTTGGAGAAAATGAAGGGTTGAACCGCGAAAGCGGAAATAGCTCGAATTTGGCGCACAGTTTCCCCCATCTGCCGCATCATACATCCTAACCTGTGCGATCTGCCCATCTGAATATCGGAATGTCTGACGCTGATAATACACAGCATTCGTCGGCGAATCACGGACGAAATCAAGGATGATCGCTGTTCCGGATCTGGACATAAAGGCAAAAACCCCAATAGTTCATGCGCTACGTTGAAGTGGGAAAATATCTGCTATTCCGGCGGATCCTTTCGCCAAACAAATAGAAAAACCAAGGCAGCGGAGCCAAGGCAAGTGCGATAAATCCAAGAACGGAGTTGCCCCAGCCGATACCGAGGCTGGCGTACATCTTATTTCCAGCGAGCGGCAGGATGGCTCCAAATAAAGAACGGAAGACGGTGTTGGCTGCAACTGCCGAGGCCGCGTATGTCGTGTACGCATCCACGAGGTAGGTTAACGTGCACAGCTTGACCGGACGGTTAGTCCCACCTGAGTGGAAAAGGACGGTCGCAGGAACTTACCATGACGATGACCGTACCGATCCCAAGAAAAGATGTCCCAATAATCGGCCATACCCAGTGCGTATGATTCTCCACCGTCCAACCATACCAGAATAAAGCCAGCGGAATCATCCACGTACCGGCGATCATTGGTGGTAGTCGATACTCGGGTTTGGATACCCCACCACTCCGTTTGGTCAAATGTCGGAAGAGACGATCGGACACGGTGGATAAGAAACACAGTCCGATAAGAGACCCACCGCCAATGCCCAGGTAGGCCAGGCTAACGGAGCCCTGCGAGAAGCCGTAATTTTCCTTGAAGACACCAGGCATGGTGGTGAAGAATAGGTAGAGATAGCCGTAGATGACAGCAACGTACGCCGATAGCAGGAACACAATCGGTGACAATAAGAGCATTTTGGTGGGGCGGACAATGGAAAACATAAACAAGTCCCGCGGAGTTCTCCCGGCGTCCAAGACGGATCGCAGATTCTGCTGGCCCGTTTCCCGTCGTAGTCGGTGGGTCTTTCGATCTAGCAGGACATAGGCGCAAGACTCGCGCAGAACGATGAGCGATACCGCACTCACCGTACCGCCCTGCCGGTGGACTGTCAGGTACATCCAGATTGGAGGGGAAGAGTACGAACCGCAATGGCCAGCACTCCAAAAGTCCATCTCCATCCCCTCGCTTGGGTGAGGAAGCCGCCCCCTGCATCGAAAGATCAGCGAATTCCCGGACTCTGTCTTCTCGCTCCTTCTCAACTTACCAACCGGGCCAATCACGGGACCTAACAACGATCCCATCGCCCACGCCTCCATGGCAGCACCTCGATTGTGCGGAGAGACCAGATCGGCGATCGATCCAGCCCCCAAGGTCAATGGACAGCTGCCGGCCACGCCCGCGAGAAATCGAAACGTGACCAAACTAGCCATCCCGGGGGCTACGGCACACGCCACCGTGAAGATGGTGTAGAGGAGGTTGGACATATGGTAGAGAGGGACACGGCCGTACAATTCCGACAGAGGCGCAATCACCAGTGGCCCGAAGCAATAACCCAGG
>JAMAGP010000040.1:0-30839 GCA_023626235.1 Talaromyces sp. PYS2902
CTATAGATAAAGCTTTAAATTCTTTTTATATAAAATAAAATATAATATTAAATACTAGCTATAATATTAAATTATAAATAATTCTATTAAAATAAAGATCTTATTAATATTATTATAGGCTTATATAACTAGATATAATTTCTTAAAAATTTTATTTATTCTAAGAAGCTTAATCTTATCCATAAATTATAAATTAAAGATTTATATACTAGAAGAGATATCTAATATATCTATTATTTTAAAGACTTCTTTCTCAATTAAGTTATTAATTTTTTTATATTAAGATTTAATAAATTAATATCTTATTTCTTTATATATAGCTTATAAATATAATTTAGAGTAGTATAATAGAATTTTAATAATAAATTATAATTAAGGTCTTTCTTACTTATAAGATTTAATAGGACTCTTAGAGGAATCTTTTACTATCTTATTTTGAATAGTTTCTCTAGAGATATTACTAGACTTAATATCTTTAATCAGACTTTAATATGGCTTAATAATAATAGTATAAAATAGAGTTAGTCTATTTAGAAATATAATAATATATATTTCTTTATTAATACTTATTAGCTTATATAGTCTAGTCTATTTATTTATATATTTAATTTTTCTCTTATATCATACAAGCATATTTAAATTAAATAGAAATATATAGACTATTATTAATAAGAGTCTATTTTAGATATTAAGTATATTCTTAATATTATACTCTATATATATTTTTTATATTTTAATTATTACTTTTTATACAGCTACTGCTCTTTTTAGAATAAATAAAATAAAGAGATCTTATTCTATTATATATAGATATACTCCAAAGACAAGTAAGATTAATATAAGTCTATTAAGACTAGTAGTATTATTAATAGTCTTAATAGCTATTTAGAGTATTAATTTAGAGCTAATATCTAGCAGCTTATCTTATATAATAAGATAGATATAATATAATATAGTATAATAATGCTTAATAATATTAATTAATTAATAGATTTTAATAGGTATACTTATAGCTAAGATACTAATTAATATAATATATTAAGAGAATTCTTTACTTATAAAGTTCTTACTAGCATTAATTATAATAAAATTAGAGGGTCCTAGATATATATTTATCTAAGTAGTATAGAGTATATTCTATATAATTTTAATACTAATATTAAGTAACTAATATATAATATTATACTAAGTTGTTTTATTAATAATATATAATATAGCATAGTTCTTAATATATATAATATTAATAATAATTAAATAATTAAAATACATATCATTTTATATAGTAAATCTGAATTAGCTAGGAAATTTACTATAGATTTGGCAGTAATAATAAAGGCTTTAAATATACTTTAATACTTTAGTATATATACTATAACCAGTATAGTCTAATAATTAGAATAAATACTTAATTAAAAAATACTTAAATTAATAATATAAATAGCATAATTTAGTATTTATTAAGAAGTATAGATTCTTATCTAATATTTCTAATATATATAATTTAAAGTAATAATCCTAGACTAGAAATAAATAGCTGAATTAATATATCATTAGAAAAAGTACTTTCTAGTTTAGACTTATTAAAATATTCTAGATATTATTAAAATACACCTTTAGGTGGTCTAAATCATGGAGTAAAAATAAAAATAGAATTATTAATTCTAGTATATAGAATTATATAGTATTAATAGGAGTGTTTAGATTAATTAATTCTATTAAATATATAAGATTACTAGGTCTGAATTTAATTTTAATAATTTTTATAATTAATAGATTTAATATAGTCTCTCTAATAGCTTTTTAAAAAGTAAGAAATTAAGTATATTTAATGATTAAAAATTAAATAGTACTATTATTAATTAATATATTTTAGAACTATGAATTAGTATAATAGTAGGAAGAAATATAACTCTTAAAGCCTTAATATATTAAAGCTTATATAATAGATTCTAATTAAATAGTTAATTTTACTTTTTTATAAATATAGATATCTAGCCAATTAGAAGCGACATGCTATAATAATAATTCTAAAGTATACTTTATAATATAGTTTATTAACTTATTAATTAGAGCTTTTCTAAAGCTTTTATATAAATTAGAGCCTATTATAAAATAAAGTATAGATTTATTTTCTAATACTATATTAGAAATATTCTTATTTAAATTAAATAGAGGCTTTTCTTTATAGTTTATAATATATTGCTTTATTTTACTATTAAAATAATATTAGGCTTTCTAATATAATATCTTACATTTCTTAGTACTATAATTTATAGACTAGCAGCCTATTTTCTTATAAATAAGATAATATAGATTCAAATAATTATTAGAATAGGAATAATTTAATGCTTATTCTTTATATAATAAATATAATAAATATCTATAGTAATAGTAGTCAATATAGTAAGCTTTATTACTAAAGATTAAAGCTAAATTCTATAAGATATAATATATATCCTAGTATTAATTTATACTTATATAAAGATTACTAATCAAGCCTAGTATAATACCAGAGAGTTTTTTAATTACTATTTAGCATATTAGATATATATAGATTACTTTAATTATCTTACTCTAAAAATAAACTTAAATATATAGTTAAAGATCTAGTAAATAAGTTAGATTCTAGAGCATTTAAATTATAATTTTAAGATATTAAAGAGTATCTTTACTAGGGTTATTATCTATTATCTACTATAATATTATATAAGACTATTTATATTTAATTATTCAGTGATATTCTTCTCTTTTAAAAAATATTCTTATTATATTAATTAGATTAGTGCTTTACTACTTCTATATATAACACTATAAATAATAATAAGTAAAGACCTAGCTATATAGTATAATAAAGAATACTAGCTAGTATACTTCTTATATATATAATAAATAAATATAATAGTAATAATCTTAAAAAATATCTAACTTAAGATTAAATAAATTATTATCTCTTTTATACTTTATATCTTCTATATAGAGCTTTAAAAGAGTTATTAATCTAAATATAATTTATAAAGGTCCAGAGCTCTCATTAGAAGCTAATATAGTAATATTTTTAAAGATATAAGACATAAGACTTATATAGACTAGAGTAGAAGTAATATCACATAGTAGTTCAGAGATCAATTTTAATCTAATACCATAGGAGTAATATAGAATAATTAATATCTTAGAGATAGTCTTCTCTGATATAGATTCACACTAGGGCTTCTCGTATATTAATATTAATACTTCAAATTAGTCTTATATGATCTTTAAATTAATATTTTTATATATTTTAAGATAATAAGTAATATCTTTTTCTATCTATTACCTTAGTATTGATTCTTTATATATAGAATAGATATTCTTAATAATATTACTAGGAATCTTAATACTAATACACACGCCATTCATACATAGATATATAATTAATTAATACAGATATAAAAATAGAACTCTCTTAAAATCTTTAAGACTTTATTTCTTAAAGTTCTATTTAAATATAGCCTATAACAGAATATTATATATATCCTTATATAAAGTATATTTTATAAGAATATAGGCCTTAAGCATCTTATGGTTCTTTCCTTCTAGATTAAAATCTAGGTTGGTAAGATTTAGTACTATTATTATTTTCAATAGTTAAAGGTTCAATATTAAAGAAGAATTAACTTGCAAATAAGTGAATATATATAAATTAGGAGTAATAGGTCAGAAATAGAAAATCTAATCTATTAACTAATTAATATTAGTTTGTCTAGTTCAAAAACATAAAATATAAATTAGAACAGGCTAATCTAACAAGCCTATAAAATAAAGTATAAAAGAGTTAATATATTTAATTCCTAATTCATGTCTGATAGCTACGAAATAGGATGCTGGGGGTCCGGCAATATATAAATAAAGTGTACGCGCTTTGGCTCGGGATAACCCTTCGCCGACACACGTACGGTAGGTGCGTAGCTTGCTAGCTGCCAGGTCTGATAACGGTAGTGATATCGACATTCCGACACTTAATAAGTAATAAAGAAAAAAAAATCAAATTAATATAATTTTTAAAATAAATATATTAGATTAATAAATAAATTTATTAATTAGTTTAAGAAAAAGATAGATTAGTATTATATTAAAAATAAAATCTAATAGAAATAATATAGCTAATAGAAAGATTAAAGTTACTTAGAATAAATATATATTTCTAATAATCAATTAAATAAGACTAAAATATATTTTAATATATTTATTTTTTATAAATTAATAAATATAGTGTTAGATATAGTATTTTATTTACTCTAGAATAACTTATACTCTAGAGTATTAGTAATCTAGAGTAACTTATAATCTAAAGCACTTATAATCTAGAGTAATTTATATTTTAGAGCTACTCTATTTTAAAGCTACTCCTACTCTAAAGCTATTCTTAGGGTCTAAGCAATTTATTTTAAATAGATAGCTAGACTTTATCTAATTATATATATACTCTTAATATTATAACTAGCTTAATAAATAGATAAGTAATTAAAAATGATACTAATCCTAAATTTATTTAGCGCTTCGGAATTAAAAGGGCTTATCTTCAGATAAAATATTCTCTATAGTTTCTGGCCCTGATCCTGCAAGGACCAATTACTTTGGGTCTTGACTTTCATATTGCTCTACCTAATGTAGGAGACAAGATGATTCTTTGAAAAATGATTTAGGCACAAGTCAGGATCAAAGTCCTCAACTCCTCAGATGAACCTGTCTTGGCCATATATCCAAAGCTATGTCGCGTTGGGAATAAGGGATGCGAGACCGTCAACCCTGTTGCTGTAATTACAAGATCTCAATGCAGTGATGCAGAAAAGGAGTTGAAGAAGAAGGAACCCTCAAGTCCTCGACTGATGAGAGCAAATTCTGATTGGTCAAGGGTTCGTAACGTGTCGATCTCATTTGGATGCTCTGCAGTAGACCAGAATGGGTCTTTTTTATGGCATGGGAACGAGGTACCCAACTAGTATTGTGTATGAAAAAGGGTTTCAAACGTGAACAGCACCAATCAAGCTAGGATTAATACACGAGAAAGGTTCGAAATATAAAACAATTGGCATTGACTATAGTGGAACTAATTTATAAAAAAATAACTACAAATATTCTAGTCCTTCTCAATATAACAGAAACAGGTCTTCATCTAATGTGACCTTGAGTTTCCCTGAGTGAGCCGCTTTTGGTAATACCTCTAAACTTTTGAGCTGTTCACTTTTGGTGGAATGAGATTCTCCAGCGTAGCGGTGAGAGTATAAAAAGTCGAGTTCGGATCTAGACTCAGATATAGATCACCAGGAGAGTAAGAGCCCCAAGTCGTCCAACCAAACCAAACATCCCTGTTACGGTTCAGGAAGCTCAGAAAGTGGTTGTAAAGATCCACGCATTGCGGGAATGGTCCACCACCAAATTCGGTGATAATGCCTCGATAGCCATTGGCGCGTAACACCGTCGTAACCTCCTGAAAGTCAGCGGCAAATACGGACCAAGGCTCACACAAGCCGTATGCGCCACCAAGGTCGTCAAAGTACTGATGGAAGTCGTATAACGTGTTGTTGGCCGGGTCTTGTATGAGACTGGGTCCGATACCAGGCATAGATGAGGCAATCCAGTTCGTGAGCCGTGCGAATTGAGTTCCTGAGACGAGGATCTTTTGCTCGGACGTGATCTTTCGAATAGCGTTGATGACTTTTTGATTAGTATTGCCCCACGCGACAATATCGAGATCATGAGCTAGCAATATAATTAGTCGTGCGCTATAGTAATTGATCGTTCTACATCAAGGCTAACTTACGTTCATTCATCAATTGGAATATGACGTTAGTGTTGTTGGCATAGCGTCCAGCTAATTTCTCCCAGAGGTCAATAAAGTGATCATCGGTAACATTGATTGTCGGGTTCAGAAACGACAACTCAGGCTGGCCAATAACTGCGCAGTACCAACGGGCGTAATTGTGCTGATATAAAGTAGCGTCTTATCAGCCTTATAGATGAGAATTAAAGTGAGAGTAATATACTCACAATATCCAGAATCGCAACATTGCCATCGTTAGTGATATGGGTCACCAGCTCATCAACCGCACTCAATGTCGTCTCATTCAACGGACCTCCCAACTCAGTCTGCACATGCTGCCACCCTAGAGCCAGTCGAAACATATTGAATCCTTTCGCGCGCCAGGCTTCATAGTGGTCTATAGAATCGGCATATGGGTAAGCTTCATAGGAGGCATTGCAATTGGTACCCTCAAATTCGCTGTATGCTGAGCCTAGAATACTCATATCATTGGCAAAGCCGAAAAGGTTCACTCTATATCATTTTTCAAGTCAGCAGCTATCGATGACTATTCATGGCACTCATGACTTCGCACCCAGCATGTGAGACACTCTGGGAGTAGGCACCTCCCACGAGCAATGCCAAAAGGGGCAGGTGTGCAATCTTAGACATGTTAACTGCACGTTTCGTATTCGAAAGAGCTGTGTGAAACTTTTCCGGACTGATGATGGAACTGACTTGTTCCCATACCAGGGCAACATGTTCCTTTATATACCCATGGCCGTAGAAAGAGGGATTTAACGGTCATCGCATTCACCTTTTTTTTATGGCATCCATAAGACCATTTTCCAAAAGCATACATTCAGCTGATATTGTCCACTATAGGAAGTGGAGTTATGGTGGACCGGGACTGAGAATGGAAAATATCATAGCCACAATTACTTCTTCCCAGAATTAGGAATTAGACACAAATTAAAGGGGGAAACTCAATGGAGGATGCGATCATACCTTAGCCAGACTGCAAGATGGATCGATCGCCATCGCATATTGGACCTGATAGGGCTTAGGGTAATTGGAATCAAGGGTACAGCTCCATCGGGCCCTTTTAAACTCAATCATGCCAGTACTAGCAGCTTTGAAGAATACGGATTCGAGCGTTGAAGTTATATTGTACGCGCTTATCAAAGGGAATAGTTCAAGACTTCAACATGTGGGGACAGTTGGTGTCTCAATCTCGGAATGCGGATCTCTCTTAAGCCCCAATCGCAAAATGGTCCGCTTTGAGAATAGTACAACCTGAGTATACGGTAACCATTTTATGGAGGTGAATTATTAAGGTGAAGTAGGTAATCACGCAAATATGTGGACAACCCAAGAAAACCTTTAATGTGAACTAAAGAAAGTATCATTGATTCATTATCAGGACAATTTAATGCCCCAGGTCAATTAGCGGTAAAGTAATAACATAGAAATAGGAATACAATGTTGAATGAAAACCACACCATCAACTCGTGCAGTTCGCACCAAGCTATAGAATAACATCTCATATTCACCCCTCTACACAAGTCTAATCTGCAGGTGTAGTGTCTACTTTGTCTTCGATCTCTCCATCTTCCTCGACGCCCTTTTCCGAATCGACTTATGCATATCATGATTCATACTCAGAACCGTCTTATTCCACACCCCCATGACACAAGTCAAAAACCATGCCATCAAACCATGACTGAAATAAGGGCTGGAGGTATAGCTAAAATGCGGCGAGCCACCATTGCGACCAATTTTGCTCAAAGCAGCTTTGACCCACGCCTTAGGCGTGGGTACGGTCAGAGTTGGGCGACGGATCTTGGACATGGCAGATTTGATGAGATGGGCCTGCATGAGTGATACTGTGATGCCATAAGGTTCGAGTTCGGCACCGAGAGCGCTGTACTGGAGCCGTCGCCAACGTCGACAGATGAAGTCTCTGCCTTGTTCTGAGTGGAGGCCATGTTAGTTAACCAGCAGAGGTTAGACAATTCAATCATACCTACTTTTCGCAAGATATTTTGCACAACTTGAGCGTCCTCGTGCTGGAGTCTGGGGAGCAAGAAAGCGAGAAGTTTTTCGTATTCTTTCACTTACTCCGAGATTTGTCTGATCTGTCCGTAATTGCAGTCAGCATGAAGCTGTGCTGTGGACCGTGTCAAATTACTTTATAATCCTTTCATCCTTCTTAACACCGCATTCACACTTCAATCCATGACTTCGACAGTGCTGGCACGGACTGTGGCCACTACACTTAGTCCTTCGTTTGCGGCAGGCTTAACACGCACGACCAACACGGCCTGGTTGATAAGTCGCTGGGTGAGTTGTAGCTGCCTTTGGAATAGCGACTTTCGTGCCTATGAACTTATACGAATGTTTGCTAATATTGTCGTCTGTCCTGGTTGTCACATTATTAACGTTGGGCTATACATGCGTCATAATGACCACACAATAACAGTACAGGCTATGTTTGCCAAGTTTTAATTAATGTATCCCAAGTCATGTGATCATGTTCATCGCCTCATCAGACACTTTTGGGTTGATCAGAGCGGACCGAGAGAGACCTAGTTACATTTCATATACTACAATATTTTGAAGTTATTAGACCTCTGCAAGTCCCAAGTCCCATGGGACTTTTCAGAATTCAGTCCTAAGTCCTAGAGTTATGTAAATTTTGTGTAGAAATTACTGTTTTAGGCAATATTATATACATAAATAAACTTTCAGGAGGATCCACTTTGCTAAGAGTCCCATGGAATTAGCTTCAAGGGACTCTTGGCATGGGACTCACAGAGGTCTAGAAGTTATTTTGCTGACTTCTAATAATTTTTTATTTTTTATTTTTTATTTTTTATTTTATTCTTATTAAAGTATATTTCTATTTTAATAAGAAATATTTTAAGTTTTAATTATATTTATTAAATATTATAAGTTTTAGTTCTATTTAGATTATAGGAATATATTAAGCTACGCTTATACAAGGAAAGGCCTAAAAAGAAAAAATTCACTCGGTATTTATCCTAAATTAAAAAAACACATACAAACTCCATATAAATATAAAATAAAGATAAAACTAAGATAAAATAAATTCTATTTTAAAATTATAAAATTATATAAATACTTTGAAATTAAGAATATTAATTTAAAATTAAAATAACTAATAGAATTAATATAAATATAACTGATTTTTTATAAGAAATATAAAATAATAAGATATAATAATTTATTAAAATTAATATAATAATAATTATAATAAATATTTTTCTTATTCTTTATAAAATCTTTACTTCTTTATTCTTGTTCATTTTTTCATTAAATTTGCACCTTATTCCTGATATTTTTACTCCTTTGATTATTAAATAGCCTGTTAAAATAGATTAATTCTAGAATTTAATATTATAAATCTAAAAAATTATAGATCTATAATCTTATATTATTATTAATTTTATATTTTTAAATAGCTTATAATTTATTTCTTAGATCCTAGCTAATCTTAAATTATTTTATTTAAAAATTATTAGTTCTTAAATTCTTTATTCTAAAATCTCTATATTTATAAATGACTAGTTTTAGCTCCTAATTTATTAGATCTTCTTCTTATAGGGTATACTTATTATTGATAAATTAGCTATTATAACTAGCTACTTTTCTTGTTTATGTAACTAGCGCTGGTAACTAATCTATTGGCTGTGAAGTCCAGATTCTTTGACAGTTCTTTGATTAGCTAACTAGAAACCATATAATGCAATATTTACATATCTATAACCACACCGGACCGGACCTAATACATGTCTAGACCTATGCTCTAGAGTTTTAATAGTTTAGATTAAATTTTAGGATATATAGATTAATCTATTAGCTTATAGCTATTATTTACTAAAATATATATTCTAAAAGATATTGCTAAGCTTTTATAAATTAATAATTAAATAAGCCTACCTAATATAACGTTTAGGAACTCTACGTAGTAATATATATATTCTGGTATTAGTATATATCCTCCAGGTCATTGCTCCATACAGTGAATATTATCTGGTGGGCGTATACACTGCTGTGGGACTGTGACAATATACGTCGTCTGTCATTTGGAGCCGTTCTCATCACTGTGGCGAGGTTACATCTACAGGTAAAGTTTCTGGAAGTTGTGTGATCGCGGTGTGTTCTGGATTCAACCTCAACTCTGGATCAGTTTTCTTCTGTTTACAACCACTGAGCCTAGACTTTTGAAGTGCGAACTGTTTTCTAGGAGAAAATATTTGGGCAAGGCTATTTATGCATTGAAGAAGGAGTAATCAGTACTATCATTCAAAAATTCCAAATTCTCTGGAAACTATTCAATCTTCGTTAGTGGATGCAGAAAACGTCCGAACCATAAAAGAAAAATACATACCAATGAACTCAATAGTTCAGTTGCGCCATCGGGAATTATAGAGCTTACATCCTCTGATAAGTTAGGCTCGCGCACATTTTCATTATCACTACAGCAATTCAATACGCATTTGAATAACGCTCGTCATTGGAATGCTTACTTCAAACGCAACAGAGAGTGATCTGGCAGAATGCTAGCCCGCCGCCTCTGCAAAATTGAGCATATTCGGATCACTCTATCTGCTGTTTCTTTGTCGGATGTAACGCAAGACTCCGGCCACATTGTGGACTTGATCAAACCAATGATCATACTGAGTATGTAATATTCGTTCAATCCATTGAATGCCACGTTGACCCTGCATTCCAGGATCTGTAGTACCTGCTCAACAGTGGCCACGAGAAACGTTGAAACTTGTGAAAACATAGCCATGGTAGCTGATTGATTTGAAGCTTTCAAATAGTTAATAGTGGTCTTTTTTTCTCTTTCTTTCGTGCGACTAAAATTATGTAGAGAAGTGGGGTTGTGCCTTTGCTTACAATGAGGTCCGAAATTTGTGTAAATTTCATGGCAAATATTCAGTGCAGCAAATACCAATCCGGTCCTGCACGCTTGTTCTGGTACTTTTTCATCGTGTATAAGCTTTTGGTGGTGATCAAGAATTTTCAAGGATGCCTCCAACCTTGCACGTCGGCAGATTGAAGATTTGGATGAGGGCGGGGCTTGGATTGCGAACTGGATATGCAACAAGAGCGTATACTGATGCATATAGATGCTCAATAATCTCTTCACGTACATCTTTGTCTGCTGCCGTCGCGGATTGTCTTGCAGATTGTTCCATTCTGGGATATCCCGGAGTGTTTCTTCCAGCTCCTCTTCAAGGCGTAAAACCCGGTCGAAATCATCTTGCTCGTGACATCCATTGACAAACGCACATATCTTCAGCCTAACAGCCAAAGAACGGTACATAATGGCTTGGAAAGTCGTATCTGTTAATGTAGCGAGTGGTGAACCCTGAAGGGGATCTTGGCTCGACTCCTGGAGCTTGTCGTCGTCGATATTCAGCGGCGATATTATGTTGAAATCTTCTATTCTGACACTAGGAGGCATTCCACGTTCTACAGAGGCCTGAATATCGATTTCAATTATCGTCATCCACAGGCGCCGTCGTATCTCTCGATAGTACGGTGATATTCTCGCTGTTGGGGAAGGTTCACGGTGATATCCCGCTGCCATAGCCCACCGGACTAGTGCCCCAGTGTATATCCAGAAAGACCCTTCTTGGATATAATTTGCACGTTTTGCAATGAGCAGTAAGCAATGAGTAGCCAAGGCGTCCCAGGATCGAGGAGGCTGATGGGTCGAGGAATTAAGCCATGATTCTGCAGCCTCGAGCCAACTAAGGGCATGTTCATGGACGGGCTTTTGGCTAATAACGTCAATACATATTTCAGGGTGAAAGCTTGCTGCTGATGCTGCCACTAAAAGAATCTGTACCACAAAGGACGCGGGCGTGCAAAATGGACTTGCCCAGTGGCGATTGTAATCAGCTATGAACGTCGATATATGGAGCACCCGGTGTGTTATCTCAAATCTGTCAATATAGGTTTGGACCAATGTGTCCGTAACTGACTTCAGGGGAATCAGCCGTCTTAAAGTGTCTCCAAGCACTGTATCATTTGCCAACGGACGAAGCCGATATTCATCATTGGCCAAAGGATAAATTTCGTCACGAAGAATGTTGATTGCTGGGTTTTTGGTCTTTATTCGAATGATGTAGGATCGAAGCTCAGTAAACTATCACTAGTGAGGGGATGCTCCATGTCTGTTAGATGAAATGGTGTGGCGTACCTGTTGGTAAAAATTCAGAGCATAGCTATACCCATAAAACTTGGTGGTGGTCTCTTGACCTTTCAAGTGGGTAACCTTCCCTTTCCAGTCGGAAGAGATTGGAGGTCTTTCCAAAGTCTCTGTCAGCGAGACGGGTGTATGAAAGGACGTTGTCATGACTCCAGCTCTCCTTGAAAGGTCATAGCTAGAAATTCCATCTACTAATGAAGACATTGCTGGGTTTCTACGGTAGGTGCACCTGTCTGCATATCCTGCCTTCGAGCAGCGACTGCAGGATGGAACCTCTCTTCCACATTTGAGCTTACGCTGATAGCACTGGATACAGGCCAGTGGGGGACGTCGCTTCTTGGCACTTTCCTTGACCATACGCTGTGAGTTGATTTGCCCATGGCTCATCGTTTGACTCGAGATTGATTCTGACATTATTGGGAAGATGACATGAGAAATCTATGAGAAATCGCCGGCCAGAAGATTTTATGCCGACTATAGCGACGTCGGTGATTTCGGACTCGGCAATTTCGGACTCGACAATTTAGATTGATTGAAGGCTTGGCTCGTAGCAAAGCTTTGTCCAGTCAAGGGTCTCCGTGAACACAGATAGTGCATGTTTCTCGATTAGTGCGGCTTATGCTTGCAATGTGTGACGAATTCATTGGTGTTCATTCGGTGCATAGGCCCGGGAGATTCCGCAGTCCAAGCGGTGAGGGCTACTCAGCGTGAAGTCACATATCCGGCCAAAGTACATATATATATGAAGATCGCTTCTATCCAAGAAAGAAACCTTTTTCAGATCACCTTGATGTCAATCGAACACCCGGAAGAAACTCCAGTGAAATCTTCGAAATGGATCTTCCTGAAACCCACCCTTTGACAACTTCCGTTCTGTCCTCATTCGGACCCAACAGCTTGCCCAGAGCTCGGGAAATCCTCACAGGCTTGATACGATATCTTCATGCATTTTGTCGTGATGTTAATCTCAGTCCAGAGGAGCTCTATATTGCCATCGACGCCCTTAATCGATCAGGTCAGATGAGTAACCATGAGCGCAATGAGACTTTGTTGATTTCAGATTGCTTAGGTGTGGAGGCGTATGTCCTAAACTTCATATATCTTGTGGCCCTTTCTTTAATCTAACAATCTGTTTAGACTTGTCGATTCTCAGACGCAAAAAGCTCTGGAGAATGACAATAGCACCAACTCTTGCATTCTTGGCCCATTCTATACGGCCGATCCCCCCCGTTATGAGAAAGGGGAAAGTATTATCCAGAAGAACCTCGGAGGCGAAGTGACATTCTTTCACGGTCGAATTTTGGATGCCGACACCAATTTGCCCGTCGCAGGTATGTCTAATACACGACTGGAATGATTGTTGGGGTCTAGCATAGTCCGCTAAATAAAACATCAGGGGTTTCCCTGAACGTGTGGCAGTGCGCGGTCAATGGGTTATATGACCAACAGGACCCAGATCAGCCGCGCGGGAATATGCGCGGCATGTTCACGTCCGATAAAGATGGCCAATACGCATTTTATTGCATCAAGCCGGTTCCTTATCCAGTTCCTTACGATGGACCCGCGGGCGACATTCTTAAACTGATGGACCGCCACCCTTACCGAGCTGGCCACATTCACTTCATGTTAAGAAGCGATTCATATCATCATTTGGTCACACAAGTATTCCCTGATGATGACATTTATCTTGAGTCTGACTCGGTATATGCGGTGAAATCGGATTTACTACTTCAATTCAAGCCTTTTACTTCTCACTCGCCTGAAGACAAGAGGGATAATGAAGCATGTGCGAAATGGGAAGTTAACTGGGATTTCAAGATCAAACGGCAATGAGTGTGACAAACAAAGAGTTAAAGTATCGAATTTTCAGGGATGAGTGGTACAACCTAGACAGTTGGGTTATACATTGCTTGACATAGAAACAAAGAAAATACGTCCGCCGAATAACCTTGTTTGAATCTTTTCTGTGATGTTGATGTAGACATAATGAGGATATCTTTTCCGGTTTTTATATTCAACAATGAAAAGTACATACTACTACTTGAGCCTGAAAACATTGCCACCACCGCAACCACCTTACCGACTCACCCCCCAATCCCAGCCCGCAACCTGGAAATTTTAGATAAATGCATCTATGTCATTTCACCGTTGGATAAAATATGTCAAAATATCTATCTACACGCGAATGTATTCGTCTTCAATTGGGTTAAGGTCACACTCCTGTAGAACAGACACGGGACTAGGAACAAGGATGAATGGTTGTCAAAATTGGTACTTTTGTCATTCCAAGGCAATTACCCATATACTCTCAACAAAGATCAGTTTTCATACAATGTGTCTCGGTCCATACTGTCCAGCAACTTCCCGTCCGCGAACCAAACATCCATTGCCTTTGCCATCCCTGCAACGTACGCTCGAGGAGCTTCATCTGACATAGCTTTGACCAGAAGGTCTTGTGACATCTCGTTCGTCACATCAGCCCGTCCAGAGGCTACAACTTTACTCTCATAGCGATGAACTGCCAAATCGAGGTCCTCAGGATGAGCATATATCTCGTGAAAAAGATCCAGGGCATCCAGCATCGCCAAATTCGCACCTTCTCCAGCAAACCACGACATGACATGCAAAGAATCACCGATCAGTGTCAGCCCTTGACGATGATTGTAACGTAAACCTAACGGCATGCGATATTGGGCTCGTGGAGTCATACTCGCGTCAACATTGCGGATGACATTTTGAAGACGAGGGTCCCAGGTTCGAAAGAAGGTGTTGATCAAATAATCGGTCATTTTTTTCTGATCACTCCAGTCGAATGAGACATCCTTTGACGCCCAGTTCTCATCAACTCGCAGGCAAGGATAGACACGCAAGCTGCCATCTCCATTTCGCTGCATAAAAATTCCACTACCTTCAGAAAGGCAGAAATAGGTACCTCGGCCAACGAACTCTCCAAGCTCTGGGAATCTTTTATCCAGGTCAGAGATGCGGCAGTCAATAACCGTGAGGCCAGTGTACTCGGGCTTCCAGGTGGTTAAGAGTGGTCGAACCTTGGACCAAGTTCCATCCGCACCCACAAGGAGGTCAACTGTCACTGGTTCGGATTGGTTATCAAAAGATATTTTCACACGGCCGTCTTCCTGTGGAAATATGTCCGACACGCGGTGATCCCATTTGATGTTCGCTGGATTGAGCGAGTCGATGAGTATCTTGCGAAGCATTGCGCGGTCGATTTCTGGACGCCCGTCTGCGTTGGCTGGTGCTTGGTGATACAACCATGTGACCGCATTTTTGTCTCCAAAACGGTAGTCCTGGTCGTGATATCGGGCATATTTTTTGAACTGGTCCTGAAGACCTGCTTCAAATAAAGCCCGTTGACCAGAATCCGGATGAAGGTCCAGAGATCCTCCCTGAAAGCGAGAACTGGTAGATTTCTCTCGCTCGTAGATGGTAAAGGGGATCGAGTGATGTTGCAACAGAGCTGCAAGGGTCAGGCCGGATGGTCCCGCTCCTATGATCGCAATGTGATTGAACATGATAGGAAAAGGCTTTTTGATATTCTTTGAGAAAGGAGGATGCTTATGTTGAGCACTTCTATACTAGACAGGTAGGTATTCTCGGAACCTTTATATAACCTCCATTCTGGCCCCGACGCAGTCGAAAAGACCAATAGACATCGGTTCTGAGAAACCAGTAGACATCTCATCGGCTACAGGTACATTGGAAGGAGAAATGGTGAATGTCGCACCATAATTTCGGTTTCGACTCTGCGGTCACTGCTGAACACTTCCGACGGACGTGGAGGGAATTCAGGTCCGATGATTTAGGCCTTTTTGGCCTCGGTCTTCGCCTCGGTCTACTCGGTGAATTCATTCTGACCAAAAACCGAGACTGGAAACGAAAACACTTTTCCCAAATATTTCATTGATTAAAGCCCCGACCCTGACATGAAATGCAAATCAACTACTGACCGGAAGCCATCGTTATGAAAATGCAAAAGGTTCACATTGTTATTGTCCCGGCTTCCTTTGCCCCACCAACGCTATACTCGGATTTTGTGCAGCATCTTTCAGAATATGGGTTGTGTGCAACTGTTGTCGACCTTCCGTCTGTTGGGAGTCGTGATCCATTGCCAGCTGCATCCATGATGGACGATGCCGATCATATCAAAATGGTGACGACGAAACTAGCTGATGACGGCTATGAAATCATCTTGATAATGCACTCCTATGGCGGAGTATGCGGCACCGAAAGTACTGAGAGGCTTTCAAAGGTGGAGAGGGAAGCCATTCAGAAACCGGGGGGTATCGTTCATCTCGTCTATATCAGCTCCCCGGTACCTGAAATTGGTGGATCTATCATGTCGGTCATGGGTGAGAAACTGCCCTATTTCTTGAAATTAAAGGTGAGGAAAGGCAAATTTTACATAGAAATTTTAAGATTTAACAGCCTACACAGGGAGACTACCTGACTTCCGAGCCTGATGGCTGCGCAAGGGTCAACTTCTCGGACTTACCGCATGCCCAATCGATCCAATATGCGAACCAGATGAAGGTCCATTCAGCGACAAGCTTTGCTGGGCCACTCCGAAACGCAGGATACTTGAATATTCCAGTCACATACATCGTATGCATGCACGATGTTTCTGTACCGCCTGAATTTCAGAGATCAGTCATTGACATGATTTCTACAAAGAGCGGCCGACAAGTGACGACACTCCTTTGCAATTCTGGGCATTTCCCCAATATCAGTGCCCCACTTGAGCTGGCCTCTCTTATAAAACAAGTTGCTACTTCTGTTTAAAGATAGCAATTGCACAAAAAATGCCTTTTTGTGGATTTCTTCAAAAGAGAAGTTGTGATAACATCACGGGAATAAAATCCTTGTACCGTTTTATTAACAGCGTTTTCTCTTCATCTTCAAGTACCATCATCACATTAGAATAACTAGAATTTTGTAAAACCAGGCTGATCTTGATCTTACGGGAAGGCTGCGTAACGTGCAGCGACATTGTCCCCAGGATTCCAACTTCCCTACTTAGGCCTTTGGCGGAAAGGTGGAGTATTTTGTCAACCGTACCCTTCCAGATTTCTTAAGGCAAAAATATTTTTGGATAGACTGGAGCTCTCTCGTTATCAAACTCAACCCTTTTTGAAGTTGTAGTTGGGGAGATTCACTCAGGTTCGAAATTGACTCCCATATTTTGTACAGAGAAACAACCTGGGGCCCTAGCGCTAGGGCATCAATAGCCCAGGCTATACTGCTTTCAGCGACTGTCTTTGATTGCCTTTGCTGCTAATTGGAAGATATGTCTTGGCAGAGGCCTCGGTCGAGAATAAAAGTATCGGGAAAGTAAATGGAAGCCAATTTCGAATCTGAGTGTACCTGTATCTATCTTGAAAGGAATTCACAATATGCTAGACACCCCGCTGATTCTCTAATGGCCCTTGCGCTAGCAATAGTGGATACACACAAATCAATATCTCCATAGACATGTATGTCGGGCGAGCAAATGGGAAAATATCCGAAATGGCCTCTCCGAATAAGCCGAGAATATGCGGGGTAGAAAACGCCGAGATGAATTGGTGCAAACATTAAATTTCTGTATTTAGGTATTTGCCCTCGGAGGCTATCAATATGATATATATCGAATTATCTTGACAGCACAACCAATAGTGGGTCTGGAAAGTTTCCCACGGATAAAGCGCATAACTGATAACATGGACGATACCGACCTCTTTGCACTGAGAAGTCTCTCGGGCAAGACTGCTATCGTGACTGGAGGAGCAAATGGGATAGGGGCGGAGACTGTACGTTTGCTCAACTCGCAAGGAGCAAACACCGTGATTGCCGATCTGGAATGCACTCGTCCTGATGCTAAAACATTGATTCAATCACTTCAACATCCCAATTCTGCGTTCTTTGTTGGCGTTGACATCCTTATTTGGAAAGAAATGAAGCTACTGTTTGCTCAATGCATACATCAGTTTGGCAAAATTGACGTTGTTGTGGCTAATGCTGGGGTAATGGAGAGCCAGAAGCTGTTTGATATTGGTAACGTTGACGAGCATGGGGAATTGCGCGAGTCGACGGAAGGATTTCGTGTGATCGATGTCAATCTCAAAGGGACGATCAACAGTACGTATTTTTCTTAATCCTTTGATAGCTGGACTGTTTTTTCTTTTGGGGCTAATTTGTGGGGTCTCTATCCTGAAGCTTTGCGACTTGCACTATACTACATGCAATATAATCCACTTACGCCAGCCAGTGGCCTGAGAGGATCAGTGGTTCTTGTGACGTCGACATCAGGATACTTTGGGTCAACTGGGGTAGGGTCATACGTCGCATCTAAACATGGGATCACTGGTCTTCTCCGGGCAGCACAACAAACTGCTCGAAAGCTAGGGATCAGAATTAACGGCGTCGCTCCGGGCTTCACGCCGACCCCTACATTTAAAGCATCGGCCGAGATATGGAGTCATGCGGGTCTCAAATCGAACACATTAGAGTGCGTTGCAATGGCCATTGCCCTCGCCTGTTCGCGAGATGAGACTGGAAAATGCCATCTGGTACTGTGTTTAATACTTCTTTCTACAAGGTCTTCACTGTATGCTGATATTTACACAGATCGTTGGACAAATGTCTGTGGAAGTAGAAGAGAGTAGAAAGAAGCTTTTACCACAGTGGCTAGGGCATAAAACTGCAGAGTGGTTAGACTCTGCCAGCAAGCTCTTTGAAAGCGACAATTACCCATTGCCTGGGGAGAACGAATAATATAGATACGATATAATATTTCTACTTCGACAAGCAGAATTTCAGAATATCGCCTTGCTTAACTTCCAACGTGAACTGTGCTTCGTAGAGGTAAACGAATTCGCGATCGTCTTTACTGACCACGAAAAGACGTGGCTAAGGTCGTTAGCCTATATTTCCGAGTAGTACCAGCAAAGTAATTGAAAATTCATACCGAAAACGATCCTGTGGTTGGATTCTACGAATGGCGTTTCTGAAGCTGCGCAATAGAAAGCAAATCGCATATAAAATATGGGTCTTCTGTACACTCTTGTGCGGTAACTCGGGATAATGTCTTTGCGAGGATGCGTGCGCCAATTGCATTTTGACTGTGAGTCAATATCCCTAGAATCCCATCCATGGGGGTGGGAGAACCGAAGTTCAGTTCACTTAGGGCTCGAGATATTTGTATGGGGAAAAAAAAGTGTCCAACTTCGGGTTATGTAGCCCCCGGCATCCGATTTTGCTTAAAATTTCAGATGCTGAATTCCAAATTTTGGACTTTATACCAATGAAGAATTGAGTCAATTTAACCACTGGTGGTAGCGTAAAGTAGCATAGAAAATCGGAGATATGTTAGTAGAGGTATAGAACTAGTTATCTAAGGGTTAGTTATTATCTAAGTTATATAATTTGTACTATATAACCCAGATAAAGGGGGTTAGATCACTATCTAACCTGTACCCTATCGTCAATTGGAATCGACCCCGATCCTAATTGGACCGCCGCTGATTGGTTTGAGAGAAGAGGAGTGGAGACTTAAGGTTATCTATCTCTAGTATATAGAATCTTATCTTAAAATAGTAGAGATACTATATAATATATAAAACTTAGATAGCTTATTTGATTATAATCAATATCTTTTTATATATATAATATAAGCTAATTATTTATAGAATATAGAATATAGATTAAAATAAATAGATTAATTAATAATTAGACTTTTATTATAATATAGAAAGTAGAATTAGCTTCTGATAACTTTTTTTTTTATATATTAATTACTTATTATAGCTAATAGATTATATATTATATAAATTTAGAAGTTTTTTTAAACTTTATTAATATATAAATTTTAGTTATTTTAAATAGAGTTCTATAAATAGTATATTAATTATAAAAGTATAATTTTTTCTAGTAGATATTTATTTTATATTTATTATATTTTAATTAAGTTTTTTATTTTTAAATTATATATTATCTACTACTTCTATTAATAATTAATAATAGAGCTATTTTAGTATATTCTAGATTATTAGATTTAAATCTACTAGATTTATTAATATATAGTAGTATTATTCTAGCTTCTTATATATTTAGCTAAGAAATATAGTTATAATTATTAAACTAAAATCTAGCTTTAATGATAGTAGATATGAAAAGAAATACTAAAAATATCTTAGCTTAATTTATTGAAAGAAAGCTTATAGTTTTTATTATTTATAAATACTTCTATTCTTTATTTTCTAATTTATTAAAGCTATTAATATCTAAGTATAATATATTCTTATATAGTAGATAGATCTCTGTAAGTCCTACAGGACTACGCCCATAGGACTTTCTATAGGCGCTCATGGGCGCTCTTTAGGACTACGCCCCGGGTCCTATAGGTGGGTGGGACCCCTATATCTATGAATATCTAGTTCTATAGGACTGTCCATAGATAATCCTAATCCCAGAAATTTATTAAAAATAGTAATAATTACTCTAACTCTAAAAGATACTAAAAGTATAAAATATATTAATACTATAATATTAATAAAATGTTAAGTATTTTTTATTTTAGTTAAAAAAATATAAATAATAATATAATAAACTATATATTTAATATATAAAATAAATAAAAATATATAAAAATATAAATTATAATTAATTCTAGAAATTCTATAGAATTAGGCCTCGCCATAGCCCGCGGGTCTACCCAAATAGGCCACCCATTACCCATTTCTTAGCGGGTAATAGGTAGGAATTCGCTACCCATAGTAGGTAATAGGTATCTATATAGGCATTTCCGTCATGTACACTGATCCACTCTTACATCTTTATGAAAGAAAAATAATACCATTGAATAGCCCTAATCATTCTCATTCCGAATATATATCTATCTTGTTCATTGAATAGGAATTACAGGGGTTATTATAGATTACAGGTAGGAGATCTAGTATTATGATTTTTCCTATTCTAGTATAACCCTATCCCAGCACTAATCTAAAATATAATAAATATTATATCCTTTTTTTCTCGATAACCTCTAGTTATACTATGGTGAATTTAGATTTATTAGAATGACTAGAGATATATAAGATTACTATTCTAGTATAATCTCTATCCTATACTATGGTGTAGTGTAGTAAAGATTTAAATCTTTATTAATATTTTTTCTATTCTAATATAACCCTATCTTAGTACTAATTTAAAATATAATAAATATTATATATCTTTTTTCTTAATAACCTCCAGTCATACTATAGTGAATTTAGGCTTATTGGAATAGATATTTAACTCTTATATAATTATTTTTATATTATCTTTATTCTATACGAAGGAACGGCTCTAGATAGGCTTAAATCTTTATTAATATTTTTTTTATTCTAGTATAATCCTATCTCGGCGCTAATCTAGAATATAATAAATATTATATACCTATTTCTTACTCAATAATAATTATATCTAGATGAATTAAACTTTATAAGAATAGTTATTTAAATTTAATTTTATAATTCTAGTATTATCTGTATCCTATATAATAATATAATATAGTATAAATTTAAATCTCTATTAGAATTTTTTCTATTCTAATATAATTCTATTTAGATATAAATCTATAGTAAATTTAATATTTTGAATCTTACATTATAATAATCTATTTATATTGATATTATTAATAGTAATAATATTTTCTTAATAAAGAAATATATAAAATATAATATAAATAAAGAAAATTAGATTTTTTTTATTATCTATAGCCTCTTTCTACTTCTAAGTTTCGCTATTTACTTAAACTCTAGATAATTATAGGGTTCTTAGAGTTTAAGAAGAAATAGTTATCTAGAATTTAGAAAATAATAAGTAAGAATTATAGAAAATTAGGAATAACTATTTATTATAATAGATACTAGAGTTAGGATTTAAATAACTATTTCTAATTATAAACCTTCTAGAAGATATCCTACTCTCTTTTTTATTCTTATTAATTTATTAATCTTTTTTCCTAATTTGCAATCTATTAGATAAAATCTATCTAGTAAGTATATATTTTTTATTGTTTTTCTTCCTACTAGGTGAGTTATAGATAGTAATAAATCTATTAAAGCTTCTTCACACAGATCTATTATTTAGTGGCTAGTCTATTTAGATCAGAATTCTTATTCTCTATCTAGATAATAGTAATAGATAATTAAGCTAGACCCTTTATTAGTTGAGGTCGCGATCACTACTACTATTATTATATTTAAGTAAGTAATTGATAATAGACAATCTCTTCTCAAAAATATTAAATAATAGCCTATAAATAATCCTAGAGATATTAGATTAGCCACTTATTATTCTCATAGAGGTAGTATTCTGAGAGGGCTTACTACTAAGTAAAGAATTATAATATATAATAATCTAAGTTTTATTCTAGGAGATAGCGGCAAATCAGCCCATTCTATATCTCTAATATAGATAGTAGAATCCTTAAAATAGAGTCTCAATCTTATGAATAGACCTTAATCTCTAGCTATATAACTAGATTAATAGGGATAAGTAAGAGTTCTATATCCAGCCTCTTAGACAGATTTCCCCGCTACTAGTCACTCACGGGAAGATAATTAACCTAGTCTAGAATAATGATTAAGGACTCGTGAGACTATTATTAATAGTAGGCGATAAGACCTAAATAAGTACTAGCCTAAATCTATAGATATTAACTCTAGTATTATAGCCAGAAGGTATTCATATCTAGATATAGAAAGATCTAGTAAATATAAGTCTACATCTACTAGAGCTAAATCTACCACTCTCACACTTACTATAGACCCTAGATCTAAATAATAACTCTAAAGCACTATTAAAAGAAAACCCAATATAGCTTAAACTTCTAATATATTTACTTCTAATCTCCTTGCTACCTATCCCTATCCTATCTCTATAACTAGGCAAAGAAAAGATTAATATAAGTAATAATTTCTAAACAGATACTAATAAAGTAAATATCATTCTAATAAATTATATTATAAAATATCTAGTAGAGACTAGATTCTATAAAAGACAGCTCTTCTATATAGATATAGTATAAGAATTAATCTTAGAGTAGTTAATAGGACTAGTTAGATTTTAATACTATAAAAATATTCTTCTAGAAGATTTAAAGATATAGATTAATTAAGATCTATAGAAGAAGTGCTATCTAATAGAAATCTTATAGATTCTATTATAGACAGACAAAGACATTATAAAACTATAAAAAATCTATTTTAGTATCTATTATACGCCAGTATTGCTTATAATAGGAGAATTATAAACTTAAAATATTAAATATTATCTAGACTTAATATAGTAACTTAAAAATTATACTAGCCTAATTAATCTTATTAATAAACTATATATATTCTATCTACTCTAGATAAGTCTTAATCCTTATATCTTTCTAAATATGTTTAGTCTTTAATCTATTTATTAATAGCTAGATGCACTAGTTAATTTAGAAACTAAGACTATAACTAAGATAAGATTCTTAGCCTCTATAATATAGTTAGAGACATTAGAAGAATATTATTATAATCTAGATATACTTCTAATAGATTATTATCTATAGCTAAAGGCTATAAATAATTTTAAATTCTATATAGAGCCTATTAATATTCTATTAGACCTAATCTAAGATCAAAATAGTAAAATAAATATAGAATAATAAAGAGTTCTAAAATATAAAAAGAGAAATATAAACCAGCTCTTACTATAGTAGTACCTAGTCTATAATCTATAATAAAGAACTAGTCACCCAGTACTCCTTTTATATATTATAGAACTAATAATGGGAATCCTATAGACTTATATAGTAGTATTATTTCATGTGTAGATAGGCCTAGAGTATAGTAAGAGGTAAATAATTAACTACACCACTAATATGCTGTTAAGTCTAGATTATACCTAGATCTAATACTATTATATCTAGCCATGTATTTTAGAAAGAATACTATTTTTCTGCGGCTAAGATTTCCTTCATCGTGTTATAGAGCTAGCTATATTATAAACTAGCGGCCTAGAGTATATTTTTAATTAATAGTTCTATCATTAATAACCCCTAGTCCTAGAGGCTATATTAGAAGTACTATTATCACCAAAGAAATAGATTTAATAGATAATAATATAATAGGGATAGAGAGTCTTTAAATAATTAGTCTATTACCTATAAGAATTAATAATTATAATAATCTAATATCTCCCTCTTAGTTAAATTACTCTCTATATCTTATTCACATTCTATCAGATACTTTAATAACTTATTATTAAAATAATTAGTTATAGTATAATAAAGGAAATTCTAGTAATTCTAATAAAATTAAAAAGAAGGAATCAATAGAATTAGAAATAGAATTAGAGATAGAACTAGAGATAAGACTATAAAACATTAATTTAGATCTAAATATTACTAATAGAATCTTTTAAAATAGCAACAATACTAGATAATCATAAAAGCTATCTCTAATATAAGATTAGTAATAGATATATTCTAGAATAATACTATTTCCTTAACAAAATTATAGAAATCCTACTAAAGATAATAAATATCTATTATATAATTCTAGTAGGTAAAAAAAACCTCTTAAGTCTTATTTTAGATAGATTATTAAATAGATAGCTTAAAATTCTTCACAATAAGTAGTAGTTAGTACTATTAGAACTACTATAAATTCTTCTACTTAATCCACTCTAGTATATTTATCTAGAGTGGGCCAAGTCGATCTAGCGCGAGGATATAGTATAGATCCTGAGCCTATAATAGAGCATTACTAGAAAGAATCTAGCCTTCCATCCAAGCGGTAGTACCCTAAAGTATAATCTAAGTAGCACTAGCTAGTAGATGCTAGATAATGCTAGACTAATAAACTACCTAGATTATAAAAATTAAGATCTAGTCTATCTAAAGATAGTATTTATTACTAGTAATTACCTAGTAGTCCTAAGATGGTTAGTAGAGCCATAGAAAAAGTATATAAATCTTAACTGCTTAAAATCCCACTAGTTCCTCTAAGAAAAGATAGGGGATTTAATAGATTAGCTATTAAATCTAGTAGACTTATCTAGTCGTCTTATTATTCTAGAATATTAAAATTATAGAGAGATGAAAGGAGTATTAAAAATTATTTACTACTATATAATTCACTTACTAGTAGAAGCCTGCCTAAGCGACTATAAGACTAGATGCAAAGTCTTCTATATTATTAATATTAAGGAAGATCTAGAGTATTTTCATATTAGATATTCTATCTATTTCTAGTTTAATTATTAGGTAGTCCTGGGCAGAGGATAGAATCCTATCATTCACCACTATTATTAATCTTATATAAAGCTGGTGACATTCTTTAGATAGAATCTGCTCTTGTTATAGAGTAGGATATTACATAATAATAGGATTACCTAAGATGTTATAATATAGTAATATAAGTATAGAGGAGAGAGCTATAAAATAAGTAAAGAAATTATTAATCAAAGGGATTAAATAGGCTAGATAATAGATATAAGGATATATTAACTAATTAATCAAAGCCTTCACAACTAGTAGAGATAGGATATTCTTATCGTTATAGACTATCTAGATTAGTGAGAGGTAAGAATTTTGATATAAAGATAAGTAAGATTTATAAGTAATAATTAAATCTTGTTCTATAATCATTATATATATATCTAGATTAATCTAGATTTATCTTTAATTAAGTAGACGATATCCTATTATAGATAGATTAGTCTCAGTCTAATATATATAGGCTTAGAGAATCATCAATATAAAAAAAATCTAAAAAGTCCTAGCTAGAGTTTCTTAACTCAATTATAGAATTATTTAGGGGATTATAGAAACTAGTATCAATTCTAAAGTCCTCTAGAGAATCAGGCGCTAGTAATATTCAATTTATATACTTTATACCTTAATAATCTAAATGACCAGTCAGATTTAGAGCTAGACTAGGAATTTCTAGAGAAATTATATTATTAGATAAAGACTTCCTAATAGGCCTTGCTAGAAATAACTAGTCTTAATCTAGTAGAATTATATCTAAGGCTAACTATAGATTCTTTAATGGCCTATAATTATCTGCTATTATAATAGTAGATAATAAAAGTAAGTTAAGATTATAGACTAATAAAATACTATAAAAAGAAAATAGCTCCTAATTAATATTAAATAAAGAATTATTAAAATTATTTTAATAATAAATAACTTAAATTTTTATATCTTTCTAATAGTCTTAATACTTTTAAGATCATCTACAGCTAGCTATGCTATTCTTTTTAATTAGTAGTTAATATTAAAGAGTTAATAAGCAATTTCTAGCAATCAACCTAGTTCTAGATGTATAATTGATTATCTTTTAGTTAGCTTAATTAGTAATACTTTGTTATAGTAAGTGCACTAATATTATTAGTAATAATTGAACTCAAGCCTTTAACTTAACTCTGAAAATTCTAGCGTATAGTTTAGGATAGTTATAGAATAAGAGTTATATTTTTAATCCTAGAAACTAGCTAACACCTATAAATCTAATAATATCTAAGATAGAATTATAGATTTTAAATAATAATATTCTCTCCCCAGCGTACCTAATCTAGGGTAACTATTATTCTAAGTCTATAGTAGTCTAATATTAATAGTAGTCTTTATCTTCTAACTCTAGTAATTTTAGTCTAAAAACTAGGTGCTAAAATAGAATCCTAATTAATTAATCATGCTATATTAGAATCTAGAAAAAAGACTAGCCTTAATATATTCTTAGCACTATACTATTCTATTCTAGAGACTCTAGTAGAGATCCTTAACCTCTAGAAGACTCTAATATTATAGAGGTATATTAATTTAAGCTTAGTATAATCTCTAAAATAATTATCCTAGAATAGTTTTAAATTGTTCTATTCTCTAATCTTTATAGAGAAGAATCTTTTTAAGAAAATTATTCCTAATCTAGTTAATTAATCAGTTAATCCTAATTATTTATTAATTAAGTTTTTTTCTTCTCTATTAGTCCTAACGTTAAGTTGCTAGCTATACTATAAAGAAATCACTTAAATATATTTAATTTTAATTATATACTTCTTACTATAGTTAAATTATTAACTTTTAAAGGAATTAGTATCTTCTTAAATGTAATAATCTTTAGTATATCTATTATAAGAATTATATTCTAAATCATCACGCAAGTATATAATTTTATTATTTAATAAGAATAGCATATCTTATATAGATTAGAAAGATTAATTATCTCTACTAACTAATTAATTATCTATTTATTAGAGTCACTAGCTATTATTCTTTTTAATATAATATTATTATTAAGAATTTCTAAATTAAATCTCTGACTCTAAATCTACTTTATTTCTAGATAATAATATTCTTTTATAGATTTCTAAGTTAGATATTATAGTTCTAGGTCAGATAGAAAAACTATAAAAAGATTAGAATATTAATAAAAATCTTCGCTTATAGACTATAATAGCTATAATCTAATCTAGCAAAACATTAGTATATTAAATGCAATTATCCTAGATAGTAATAAAGACTAAATAACTAATATAGCTATAACAGTATTTAGATTCTATCTAATCCCTAATCAAAAAAAAAGATAAGATAATAGAGATCTTATATTCAATCTATCAAAGTCAGATAGATCTTAAAAATAAAATATAGAATATAAAAGTATATATAGTTTAATATATAAAATAAATTAAAGTGCCTATCTATAAGAAGACTAATAAAGAATAAATATAAGATCTAAATTTCTAAGAAGTTTAGCTATATTACTTTAGGAGAGTAGATTATAAATAGTATTACTATAGTATTAAGTTGGGAATATTAATTTTAACTGGTATCCACTATAAGAGTGGTCTAATAAGGTACTAGAAACTAAGAAAGAATTAAGAAACGCTTTAAAATCAGATTCTATATAGAATCTAGCTAGGTAATGTCTTTTAGTAAATATATATCATAGAGATATTCACTATAGATTTTCTAATATCTCTAGTTCTTCTTAATTTATAGATAGCTCATTAATTAGTTTATTAGCTGCACTTATTGGAATATATAGATAACTAGATTCTAATAGGAATTATCCCTATTTTATATCTTAATATTCTATATATAATATTTATTCATATATTCTTAGGATATATCCTATCTAATCCTACTAGACTATAATAGTATCTTCATCTAATTATTTATAAGAAGAAGCAGTTCTTTATTTATAGGTAAGAGTATTATATTAAAGTAGGTATAGTGTTTAGTAGTTAGATATATAAAAAATATTACTAATTACTATCTTTTTTATCTAATATTAATCTACCCTTTTTCTAGCAGATTTTTCTCTATTTTATATTAATTCTAACTAGTTTCTAATTCTAATTATCACCTGACTATTTTATAATATTAGCTCTAAAAGACTAACTAATAGATTATTCTAACTTATTTAATCTAATTCTAGTACTATCTCTCTTCTAGTATTAGGCATAATATTATATTATTATCTACTAGTCTTATTAATATATTATTATAGATTATTAAATTAATTATTATCTTCACCTCTACCACTAAACTATATCTAGATTATTAGTACTCTATTATAGTAATATATATGCCCACTTTAAGCACTATCTAGCCTGTATTCTATATATTAGTGAACTAGCACTACTATCTTCTCTAATTATATTTATTCCTGGCCTTCTAATCTACTAGGACTGCTTTCTATATCTATATCCTGGATGCTAATAGATTACATAAGAATTATAGTATATCTAATAGTACTGCCAGTAACATTATATATTACCAGCTCCCTCCATCAACAACACTCTACGTAGAATTTATATTTAGTGGTTTATAACCTCTAGACCTAATTCTTAGTACTTCCTAGTTCTTATAGATAAGATTATAGTAGCTTCCTATACACTTAAACTCCTAGTAATTATAGAAATATTAATAATTATAGTATAATCTCCCTCTCTAGTTTAATTACTATCTCCAGCCTAACCACTATTTCTAGTATAATTATTATTATCTATTAGATCTCCTATATATCTATCTCTTATCTCTTTAAAGTGTGTTTCTACTAGATTAATATTAGTAAAAACTTGCCGCGCGAAGCAAATGATTCTAGTATTAGAAAATTTAATAATACTAGGCTTAGTTCTTACTCTAGATAAAGCTTTAAGTAATATTCTTAATTCTATAATAGTTTGCTTAGTTAATTCACCTTTTTAGAAATAGAAGAATATCTATTAATTAAAGGTCTTAGTCCAAGACTAAAAGTTAATTTATTCTAATTATTACATCTAGCAGGAACTAAAAGAGAATTAATAATATACTTTTAAGTAGTATAAGAGTTCTAGAAGTAGTTTTATACTGAAAGATTTCTACTATCTTTCTAATATTATAGAGAAGTCTTATTAACTTAATAATACCTATCTTTTTTACTATTTTTTTAATCTACTTTGCCCGTCAATTAATTGCTCATGCCACTTGGCTTATTTATTTAAAGGTATTATTCTTAAAGCTATTACTAGTCTATTATAAAATAACTTTTATTAATATAAATAGGATCTGATCTTGTAGATAGAAAAAGAGTATATAGATATCTATAGCAGAATAGAGGTATATTAATAGTTATACTAATCTATTTAATAGAATTATATTACTATATATTAATTTATATTAATCTTTATTAAATTAATTAATATTAATAATCTTCCTTTATAAAAATAGATTATTAGTGATAGGTTATTAACTCAAGCATAAAAATAAAAATTATTATTTAATCTATTAATATAATAACACCATAGATACTCTAGAATATTATTCTTCATTAGAAAGAGAAGTGATATAAATTGATATATAATATTAGGTAGTTGTATTAGGGATCTAGCTATATAAGTTAGTAGTAGTTTTATTTTCTTTATTAAATCTATATCAGAACAGCCATAATAATATATTTAAATATAATATATCTATCTAAAATTAAATTATATACTATAAATATAGATAAAAATAATAAAAATAAAGAGAAAATTAGTAGTATTAGTAGTTTGATAGAGTGAGTTAGTTATAGTGTGGTAGTCAACCCCTAATTGAGGGAAGAATAGCCATTTTAGTATGTTAAAATATAGTAGATCTATGTAAGAAATAATTATATATTATAAATATAGATAAATATAATAAAACTATAGAAAAAATTAGTTGTATTAATAATTTGATAGAGTAAGTTAGTAGTAATATTATAGTTGATCTCTATTAAGGAGAGAATAACCTCCTTAATCTATTTTTATATAATATATCTATCTAAGAATTAATTATATACTATAAATAAGGACATAAATAATAAAATTAAATAGAGAGTCAGTAATATTAATAATCTAGTAGTCTAAGTTAGTAATAATATAGAGGTCGACCCCCTATCAAGAAAAGAATTACTATTTTAGTATATTAAAATATAGTAGATCTGCCTAAGAAGCAATTATATATTATATATAGAATTATTAATAATAAAACTAAACAGAAAGTTAGTAGTATTAATAATCTAATAGCCTAGGTTAATAGTAGTATAAAGATTAATCTCCTATTAGAGAGAGAATGACCTCTTTAATATATTAAAATATAATAGATTAGCCTAAGAAGTAATTATATATTATAAATAAAAATAAAAATAGTAAAAAGTTAATAGTATCAGCAGTTTTATAGAGTGAGTTAATAGTAGTATTATAGTTCTTAGCAGGTTATTTAATAATCAAAGGAGTAAAGATATCAAGAATAAGGTGCAGAGTTAATAAAGGAATAAACAA